>JAOSBO010018784.1:0-12334 GCA_027563915.1 Erythroxylum rotundifolium
GGGACAAAAGTTCAAGCAATCTTATGTAATTATACACAGATCTATAAGCCTGGCATTCTACAGATCTATAAGCCTAGTATTCTGGTTTTGTTAGAACCTCGCATTAGCGAAAATCGGGTTACCACTTTGATTAACAAATTAGGCTTCGACTACTCAATTAGAGTCGAAGCTGTAGGCTTTTTGGGTGGCATTTGGTAGCAGCGGAAAAATGACGTAGAGGTCTCAGTCGTCATCGCTCATCGATAATTCCTTCATACCAAAGTAAAGTATGGCAATGCTTCGTTCAATTTTACACCAGTTTATGCTAGCTCCCAAATACCTTCCCAACAAGTACTCTGGAGAGTTTTAAGCTGGGTCGGCCGATTTGCTTCTAACTCCTGGCTAGTGGGGGGAGACTTTAATGCTAAATTGGAGGCTTCAGACCAAAAAAGGGGCACTATGGCCTCTAACGTAGTAAATAATCATTTCAAGGGGGACTGCATGCTTTGGGCTATGTTGGATCGTGTTTTACTTGGTGTCGTGGCACCGTCCAGGCTAGACTCGATAGAGTGCTTGGGTCATCGTCATGGTTACGAACCATCCCCCATACCGAGATTCACCATCTGCCTTTTCTTGGTTCGGATTATTGACCCCTACTAGTCACCCTTATTAACCCTAGATCGAGGGATATAGGCCCCAAACTATTTCGGTTCCAAGCTGCGTGGCTGGTGAATGCCTCGTTCCAAGAGGTGGTAACGACGAACTGGCTCCCGGAAGCCCCGACCTTTAGCTCCGCCTTAACAGGCCTCTCAAATCGACTTACGCAATGAAATAAGCTCCACTTTGGTAATATTTTCCACCGCAAAAAGAGATTGCTGGCTCGATTGACAGGCATCCAGCGGGCTATGAGCTCGGAGCATTCAGAATCCTTACTAGCACTGGAGAATCAACTTAGCGGTGAATTATGACAAGTGTTCTGCGAGGAAGAGCTATATTGGCACCAATAGGCCCGGTGTGAGTGGTTGGCTCAGGGCGACCGGAATACCAAATACTATCATATGGTCACTATGGCTAAAAGGAACAAACTTAAAATAGCGCGTCTTTTTGACGATAGTGACATTGAGCATACTGATCCGCATCAACTCTGTTAGTTAGCTCGAGATTATTTTGTCCAGTTATATACTCAAGAGGAAACTATTGTCGTCCCGAGGTTCCACATCATCGGGGCCTTCCCGCGACTTTCTGAGGACAACCTAAATGATATAACCAAAACAGCTCATGCACTCGAAATCCACGCGGCCATTTTAGAGATGAACCCAAATAAAGCCCCGGGGATTAATGGATACACTACTTTATTTTTCCAAAAACATTGGCCTATTGTGGGACCTGCAGTGGTAGGTTTTATTTAGCACTTACTTCGTAATGAATACTGGGAGCCGGAACTCAACCGAACCATTCTGGTTTAATTCCAAAAGTCCCCTCTTCGAAATATATCATACAATTTCGACCTATCAGCCTGTGCTCTATTATTTATAAGACCCTCTTGAAAGTCCTTGTGAACAGATTAAAGTTGTACCTAGGTACGTTGGTAGCCCGAACCCAATGTAGTTTTATCCCTGGAAGGCACATCACAGAAAATATTATCATTGCCCAAGAGTTGATCCACTCTATGCGCCGGAAGCAAGGTAAGACCGAGTTTTTTGCTATTAAAGTAGATATGGAAAAAGCTTATGATAGGCTCCACTGGGATGTTCTTCACGACACCCTCAAGGATATTGAGCTACCGGAGTTATTCCCCCGTGTAATTATGCAGTGCGTGATGTCAGTTTCAACGCAGGTTGTGTGGAATGTGCAACTCACTGAATCTTTCTCTCCTTCCCGGGATATTCAACAGGGTGATCCCATTTCTCCATATCTGTTTATTTTGTGTATAGAAAGATTAGGTCATCTGATTAACAATGAGATAGCTCAAAGGAAGTGGAAACTAATTAAGCTGAGTCCACATGGGCCATCCATTTCCCGTCTTTTTTTTTGCTGATGACCTTGTGCTGTTTGCTGAAGCCACGGAATCCCAAGTGCAGGTGGTGTCGTGGGTCCTAGAGACTTTTTGTAGGGCGTCAGGCCAAAAGGTGAACACTGCTAAATCCCACATCTTTTTCTCAAAGAAAGTCCCTCGAGAGACAGCGCGACGAATCAGCCAGACGCTACAGATACCATGCACTCATAATTTTGCAAAGTATCTCGGGGTCCCACTTATTCATGAACGCATCTCCAAGAGAACTTATCAGTATTTATTGGATAAAGTTCAACAAAAGCTGGCGGGGTGGAGTGCTAGAGTGTTGTCTTGGGCAGGACAAGTCACTCTCACCCAGTCCGTGCTTTCAGCTCTGCCTATCTACACGATGCAAACAGTGCGACTACCCCAAAAATTATGTGATGACTTGGAAAAGCTAATGCGTAATGTTATTTGAGGCCCTCAAGATGGAAAATGAAAGGTGCATTTGGTCAATTGGGAGACAGTTTGTCGCCCAAAACAAGCCGGAGGCCTTGGCATCAAACGCATTCGTTCTTGCAACAATGCCTTATTAACTCACTTGGGCTGGGACTTGCTCACTAAGTGATCAGCCCTATAGGTACAACTTCTTCGGGCCAAATACCAATTTGACCCTACTCATCTCCCCTACATGCTAGATCAAAAAGGGGTTTCGGGGACTTGACGAGGGGTATTGGCTACGTGGAAATATGTCCGCAAAGGGCTGACTTGGAAACTAGGTAATGGCCACCGAGCACTATTCTAGATGGATTCCTGGGTGGGGGATTGGGGCCCGCTCTATATGGCCACCTTGTCCCCTCCCCCCGGCTAAGTCCTCTCTCTCACAGTGTATGATTATGTTGGAGAGGACGGGACCTGGAACTGGCCCCTGTTTCAGCACTATCTACCATCCACAATCTGTATGGCAATTGCGGACATTCCCCCACCCCGGGTTAATTTGGGAGAGGACCACGCACTGTGGGGACCACGAAAGTGGGAAGGTTTCACGGTGGCGTCAGCCTAAGAGCTAATTGAAGAGTCTACGCCAACAACTTACCCCCGTTACTGGATTTTGATCTGGAAATGGCCGGGACCTCAGCGCATACGGTCCTTCCTCTGGTTGCTCGATAACAAGAAACTGCTGACAAATCAGCAACAAGTTGCTCGCCATTTATCCTCGGACTATGGCTATTCCTTCTGTGGTTTTGAAGAAACCACTTTGCATGCCCTTCGGGATTGCCACAGAGTGGAAGCCTTCTGGCGGAGTTTCCCTCCATAGTTACTTGAGCAGCATTTCTTCCTTCAGGACAAGGAGAGGTGGTGGATGGCTAACTTGATTGTAGGTGTCATTGGGCCTCAGACGGACTGGGTCCAAATTTTTGGGTTGTCTTGTTGGTATCTTTGGCAGTGGTGCAACAGGAGCATCTTCGAACCAAATTTTGTTTGGCCAACCGCTGGTATCTAAATAGTCATGGATTATGTCTCATGGATCGGCATAGCGAGCAACTTGTCTGAGCGAGTCATAGGCGAGCAGGGAGTGCCTGTTGGTAATTTCATCCGATGGAAACTACCTTCAGATGGCTGGGTCAAACTGAATACGGACGGCGCAGTCCACCATAAGTCTAATGTCGCTACTACGGGTGGACTAATCAGGGACACCCAGGGTCATTGATGTGGTGACTTTCTGACACATTTTGCCGGGTGTTCGCCTTTGACTGCTAAACTCTGGGGCGTCCATGCTAGACTCAATTTGGCATGGACACTCGACTATCGCCGGGTTGTCCTTGAAGTGGACGCGTTAGAGGTCATCGACATTCTATCCTCCTCCAAAATGCCTCTGACAGGGTCTCTTGTTCCTTTCGTGCAGGATATTCATGCCTTAATGCGGAGAGCCTAGGATGTCTAGATTCAACATGTACACCGGGAAGGGAATTAGAGTGCAAATAGCCTGGCCAAACTTGCCTTCCTCGCTAGACCAGGATTCCAATGGTTATAGGAGATTCCAGCAGCAACAGAGGAATTCACCCGAAAGGATAAGCAAGGCGTTGCTTATCCCAAAAATCTGCGCTAGTTTTTGTTCTATTTTTCCTTTTGTAATAAAAAAATGCATATTTTGTTTTTTTTCTTATCTTTTAATTTTCTTCTACTTGTTCAGGAAAAAAAAGTGAAAATTAATTTTCAAAAAATGACTTAAATGTAATGTTTTCGTCTCACTTTAATTCCTTTGCTTCTAAATTATACCTAAAATCATATATAAATTAAAGTGAGTATTTCAAGCATTTTTGTATATTAATCGTTAATTGTAAATAACTAAATATATCAACAATTAGACATATATCATAGTCCTTAGGATCAATATGAACATTATTGATAACTATGTTATTTTCCTTATTCTACAAATTGTTGACATCGTGAACTAATTCTTTGGAGGTTCCTCTTTACTCCTCTAGCTCAGGTTTTTGAGTAGTTATTTCCTGGGATTCCTATAGTTTAGAATAATTTTGATCTAAGCTCTTGTTTAGTATATTCCTAGTAATAGGCTTCCATACTTCGAGAATTTGTGATTTAGAGGATCTCCATTGATAAGTGATAACTATCTCCTCCTTTTCCATTTCACCTACTTCATTCAACTTCATCAATATTATGGTAACTAGCAATTCGTTATTCAAGTCTACGTTTATGCATATTCTTGCATAGTTTACCCTGCTAAGTTCTACCTTATGCTCATCTAGGCACATAAGAGTTCATATTAAGCTAGCAACATAGCTTAACCTATAGTGAACAAATTATAATGATAGGATATGGAAGTTTCCCATATTAATATCTTCTTCAACATTTATTTAACACGAACTTATCTCGACTTCCATTTATGAAGCATAATTGGTTCCTCTTATATGTGTTAAAGGCGTCATATGACTTCTACTAAATTATCCTTATTTTCAAATTTAAATATAAACATGTCATCTTTATTCACAAGTGTTCTTTAGCCACAAGTTGCTCCAATTGGTAGGAGCTTAAGTCTTCATAACTGGAAATGTTCGATATTTGTTAATGAAAGATCTTACCAATGAGGTACCTCATTTTGTTGCTTTAGCCAAGAGAAGTTCTAAGAGAGGCGTTACTGCTTTCTTTCTATTATTAAGCCAAGGTGGAAAGAATTTCAATTTATTAAAATTAGATTTGTCATCCACTACTTAGCTTTAAGTGGGTTTAACATCATTAAATGACTAGTTTGAGCCAAGTATCAAAGCACAAGAGTCTCTGTTATCTTCCATTGCATCGGAGTTGGGAATATTGAAGACTTGTTTCACCAAGGCTCCTAGAGCAGAAGAAGTTAAAGATCTATTTGAAGGAGAGATAATGCTTGGGAGATTCTTATAAGGTAAAGGAAGCAAGGTGGGGAGTATGAATGGAAGTACCAACCTCAAAGGATCTATAACCAGGGGGAGTGTAATTGTTCAAACAGAGAAAAGATGGAAAACATGGATAGTTAGTGCATTCATATAATGTAAATGAATTTAAAAAATTTCTTAATCGAGAAAAGACTCACCTAATAAAGTTACTAAAAAAAGAAATACAACCACAACAACAACACCTAGTATAAATTCCACTGAGGCACAAGGTCTGAAGAGGTACGCAACCTTTACTAAAAAAAAGAAATGATTTTGATAATTAATAAAGGCAACAGTAATTTGGGTTCGAAAAAAGGAGAGTATCAGATTCTAAAGACAAGGTAATACACAGGATACCAATTGACTGGTATGAATATTAGATATTGTCGATTTAAAATAAGCAAGCCAACTTTACCCCTGTCTTCTTTGGCCAAATTTAGTTTAAATAAATTTTCATTTTTGATTATACGAAGGAAGTAGATTGTATTGTTAAAGTAGAAAATAAATTTTAAATAGGAACAATCCCTGTTGGTTACTTTTCAAATTTACTCTTACATATTAAATCAAGACCATCAAACTCAAAATCTTACAAAACTATGCTTTGAAAATTTCGGAAGTCACTTTTCTAAAAAGTTATCACGATCAAATAATGGCCTAACAATTTTTTTAATATTTATACTCATTGTCTGTGTAACTTCTTAAAATTTACTAAAATATAATGAATATTTTAATCTTCAAAAAAGAAAGCTTTTAAGAAAGATAAATCTAAACTTATATTTGTTCAGTGTTTTTACAAAAATTAAAATTTAATTTATAAAAAGTAATTCATTAACTTGAATATAAATTATAATCTTTTATTATATTTAGAGAAATAGAATAAATTAATTTTAGATTGAATTATAACATAAATTTCGAACTTTATTCAAATTTACAATAATTATTAGAACTACCAATTATAATAATTAAATATTCAAACTTTCAATTTATAAGAAAAGTATCATAATCTTATACTTATTTAACAAATAATATTTATCATCATCATCACATCTAATCCAAATCCCGCACTAATGCGGGGTCTGAGGAGGTCTGATAGTACACAACCTTATCCCTATAAAGTAGAGAGGCTGTTTTCGGTAGACCAGCATGCAAATGTGACAATGAAAAAAGTGATGCAGGTTAAAAGAGTAGATATGTTTAAAAAAACTGATATGTTAAAAGAGTAGATAAATAAAACTAAAATAAATAAAAGAAAATACCTTATATGGTTCCCAGATCTGTTAATACCTGATAAGTTGCAAAGTACGACTCTTCATGTCTCGAGTTGTGCTAGGGATCCTTTCTCAACAGTCATGTGAGTATGAACAATCCAACAGTATCGGATGGCCTCGAGGGACCTTTCTCCATACACCAGAGCTGAAAAGCCAAGTAGTAGGACAGAAAGACTAGTCCACGACTTGCAATTAGAAAAGACAGATTGGACACTAGGGTTAGACTTCATAAGCGGTAAATATGTTGTTAGAGCTTTACAACAAACGGCTCCCAATAACTTCCACGACTGTTTTGGCACACTTAAAAGGATATCCTTTACCATATCCTAACACATTAGAAATTTCTATTTCTGACCAATTCTACGATAAGGGCCAACTTTGTCATATCCTTCTTGATCACTTCCCTCCATTTCTTGTTTGGCCTTCCTTTTCTCCTCTTGCAGTCACGAAGGTTATTTTCTCACAGCGTCACACAAGAGCATCAAGGTGCCTCCTGCTCACATGCCCAAATCACCTAAGCCTGATCTCTCTCAACTTATCGGCAATACTAGCCACTTGTAGTTTGTTTCTCCCCCCACGATTCCAATCCTTATCTCTTCTGGTAATGTCACATATCCACTGGAGCGCACGCATTTCGGCTGCCAATAACTTTCTTATATGTCTACGTTTCGTAGACCAACATTCTGCCCCATATAATATGGTTGGCCAAATAACCATTCTATAAAATTTCCCTTTAAGCTTTAATGAAATCTTTTTATCACATAAGACCTCTGGTGCACTTCTTTATTTGACCCACTCGGATCTGATACGATAGACTATATCATCATCAATATTACCATCAATCTGAATGATAGACCCGAGGTATTTAAAACTCGATTTTTGTGGTATGACATCAGTACCAATTACTACCGCAGCCTCATAGACCATTTAGCTTCCCAAAAAGTTGCATTCTAAGTATTTCGTCTTAGTCCTGCTCATTTAAAATCTTTCGACTCTAACATTTCTCTCTAACATTCTAACTTGAAATTGACCCCTTCCCTGGTCTCATCCACGAGGACAATATCATCAGCAAATAACATACATTAAGGTACCTCTCTTTGAGTATGTTTGGTAAGCTCATCTATCACTAATGTAAATAGAAAAGGGCTTAAAGAGAAGCCTTAGTGTAGCCCAATACTAATAGAAAAAGTTTCTGTGTCGCCTCCTATCGTTCGTACGCTAGTCATTGCTTCTTCATACATATCCCTAATTACGCGTATATAGGTAATATGAATTCCCTTTTCCTCCAAAGACCTCCACAAGATTTTCCTAGGAACCCTGTCAATACCTTCTCCAAATCAATAAAAACCATATGCAAATTCCGTTTTCGCTCCCTGTAGCATTCTATTAGCCTATGGAGGAGATGTATCGCTTCTGTTTTAGACCTACCAAGCATAAAGCCAAATTGGTTGGCTGATATACAAGGTGCTCTCCTGACTCTTTTCTCAATCACCTTCTCCCACAGCTTTACAGTGTGACTTATTAGTTTAATGCCTTTATAATTATGATAATGTTGGATGTTCCCTTTGGCCTTGTATAATGGAATCAACCTACTCAATTTTCATTCATCCGGCATTTTGTTTGACTTGAGGGTCACATTAAAAAGCTGAACTAGCCACTCATACCGATAACTCCTATTCTCTTCTATACCTCTATAGGGATCTCATCTGGCCCTACTGCCCTTTAGCTTCCCATCTCCCTCAAAGCCTTTGTAATTTCTTCCCTTGTGACCATTTCACATTAAGACCAATTAAGAAAATGCTCCGACATGGAGGGGTCACCTAACTTTATGTTGTCTAAGATATCTTCATTATAGAAGTCAAAATAGTCTCTCTGCCATCTCCTTTTGATGGCATGGGCCTCCATGAGTACCTGTCCTGCTTCTTCTCATATACAACAAACTTGGTTGAAATCTCTCGTCTTACGTGCCCTATCTCGTGCTAACTTGAAAATTTTTTATGCTCCCCTATACGTGTCCAAACTCCTGTACAAAGTCTCATAAACTTCTCCTTTAGCCACTGAAATTATCTTCTTTGCCCTCTTCTTTTCCAGTTTGTATCTTACTCCATTAGTTTCCCACTCCGCCTCTGTCGTACTTGCTAATAGATCTTTGTATGCTCTCTTTTTTGCCTTCACCATCCTCTAAACCTCTTTTGACCACTACCAAGATTCCATCCACCCACCCCACAACCCTTTAGAGACTCCCAGGAGTTTTGTGACGGTTGCTCTCACCAAGGGAGCTAATCCCTCCCACATAATATCTATATGTTCAAATAATTCATTAAAAGTTTTAAAGAAAAAATTCAAACTTTAGGGCTAACAAATCCTAATATGAGAGTCCATCGTGTCCTCCTGTCCTCTTCGGACAGTCCTCTTTGGCCACACTCAAAGTATTATGCGTGGCAATTTGACTTAAAAAAAAAGACTTCGCTCTTTTCATTGCTAACTTGTAAGCAAGTAATGACGTCCAAATTCATAAGATAAAGCATTTTCCAAATAATTGATGAAATTTATCCTCCTATCCCAGTTGAAAGCACTTGCTAGTTCATCATTTTGTAGCATATAATCAAGGCTTCTACCTTCCAAATGCTCATAAACTAGAAATAAGTGAAGATTATATAAACTAAAGCTTGAGATGTTATGATGCCTTATTTCAGTTAAAGGCAAGAATCTCAGTTGTAAAAGCTCTTGAATTGGCAATGTCTTAATCTAATTTGGAATGAATTTTCTTCACAACAACCTTCTGCAGAGTCAAATCGTTCTATTGCTTCAACGATACTTGCTAGTTCATCATTTTGCAGCATTTTCCACCATTGCTCCATATTGTGAAATGATTTTTCTTTTCAGCTTCTAAATCACCTATTCTCTTCCCTAGTCGTTGAAAATAGGTGAAAATAATTGCGATTATAATGAAAACAAGAAGTAATGTACACAAAATGTGAACTGCAATAAAAATAACCAACGTGTTGCTCCTTTTTCTATTCTACTTGCAGCTTACAGATGAAAGAGAAGCTACCAAACCAGTAGCATTTCCACATAAACCTTTGCCATTGCTTAAGGACTATGAAGCAGTTGGAAAGGTTGAATGTCAGGAATAACTCCTTCTAACTCATTAAAGGATATGTCAACAGTTATTAAGCCCAACAAGGAGTCTAAAGATGACATAATAGAACCAAACAACTTCTGTGAGAAATTTAATGTCTTCAGGTTTTTCAATCCACCCTATTGCTGTGGAATTTCTCCTATCAAAAGATTCTGACTAAGATCAAGATATTAAAAGGACATCAAATTACCAAACTTAAATGAAATAATTTCCCTAAATTCTACTCATATTCAAGTTTTAAAAGTTTTGTGCACTATCCTAGTAGTCTTGAAATGGGACCACTTTGATCAGTTGTTCAATAACAGAAAACATTACTATTCCCAAAGGAATGCTACCTGAAAGATTGATGTCATCCAATAAAATTTTGAACAACAATTTCAAGCTCTTTAATTCCTCCTGGTATCTCTCCTATGATACTATTGTTGGCCACTTTCAATGTTGTTAGATTGAAGCACTGTCGCCAATTAGATGAAATGAAACCTCACCATACAATTTATTACTAATATTTATGAACTTCAATAATGGATATATGACAAAGGCTTCATAAATGTTTACAGTAAGTTGGTTTTCTTCAAGCTTGGCTCTGACCAAGGTTCCACACTTTTTTTAAGCTCTTTTTAATAGGACCTATAAAGTAGTTGCCTATATCACAATGTTATGAATATCGTACTGATATCAGTACTGGTACCAGATTTAGTTATAATATGTATAGTATCGATTAATACTGCATATCGTTTCAGATAATTTTTTAAATTTATAAAATAGTCCCTGCTTTTTTTTAATTACAAAAATAAGCCTCAATATATTGTATTGTATAATTAATAATTTACACCAAGCATAATAAAAATTAAAATATAACAATCTATCAATTTATATTAACATTACCTTTCACATGTTTGACATATAAATGTGAACCACAATTTATATGAAAAAAGATCATACAAACGTAAAATAAAGGACAATACAAAATATTTAAAATACTGCAATTTCATCTTATAATAAATAATTTACATCTAAATATCAAATAAAAAGTATAATAAATATCTATAACTCTCCAAGTACTACAATGTACAACAAGAATTTGTATTCAAGAAACAACCAACTAAAAATGAAACCTGAAACAAAAACATTTATAGTTATTTTATATTATATATATAGAATTTAATATATACGTCAAATATAAGTAAAATTAAAAAAAGTGGAGAAATTAAAACCTGTAACATCATTCTAATTCCAAAGAGAATATCATTCTATTATTAAAACTTATTAATTTTTATAGAACTAAAATTACAATTTTAAAACTCTTACAAGTTATATGTAATTAATATATCACTAAAACCTAGAGAGTTTAAATTATTATTAGTAATTATTATCTAAAATTTTATTACATAATTATATTGAAACCTTTTCTTTGTACAAATTTGAAATAAATTAAAGTAATAGATATTTTTCTTTATTTTTGCAATGAATGAATGCAAGTATTTTGAAATAAAAATGAAGATAAAGAAAGATATACTTGTTCATCCTCTAAACACATTATTTATAATTTAAATTTTATTATAAATTTGTCTTAATTAAAATTTAATGAGAACTTAAAATTTTAAAAGGTAAACATTCTTGTACAAATATATCTTACATATAAAATTTCAATTTTCACACTCACACATACAAAGAAATTTTATATTAATATGATTGAAAGTATGACTAAAGTACTAATTTCTTATTCTTTTTCAATATTCCTAAAAGAATTTAAATATAATTGCAATATTTGAAGAAAAGTTCATAAGAGTCATATTGTTCCAAGCATAACCATAAGCAAACCAACAAATTTTCCCCCTTTACTGCAATGGAAAATTGCATTTTGACAAATTTTCTTAAAGATAAACTGATATTGATAATTAAAGAAGTATAAAGGGTTTAAGGGAAAAAAAGAAAAGAAAAGAAAGGTGCAGATGTGTGTTGTTGGAGTTTCTTTAGCTTTTTCTTTTTTTCAATTTCGTTCATAAATTTTTTAAAATTTCAATTCAATCCCAAAAGATCCGACCAATACGAACCAACAACTGTAATCGATAAGGTACATAAGGGTACCCGTAGTCATGCTGTAACTAAGTAGTTTAGCGAGCCTCCAATGCGAGTATGTCATGAGGTAAATGCGGGTTGTATAAAACGGTACCCAAAAACCATGCCCAAAATGATGCTATAACTAGGGATGGCAACGGGCCGAGCCGGGCCAGGGTCGATGATGGCCCGGCCCGACCCATTGAAATAGTAAGGGCGGGCCATTTTGGTCCATAGCTAGGCCCATGCGGGCCGAAATGGCTCGCGGGCTGTTTTCAGCCCGACGATGGGCGGCCTACGGTGAGGCTCATGCCCAGCCCATCTAGCCCGCTCGGGTCACGAGTCGCCCGCGGGCCGTTTTTGGCCCATTATATTAATAAATTTTGAAAATTTTAAAAATAAATTTAAAAAATTGTTATTTTATTTTTAAAATTAATAAATTATAAACTTTTTATTTTATTTT
>JAOSBO010018794.1:2219-12334 GCA_027563915.1 Erythroxylum rotundifolium
GAGTAAATTTGAGCAAGTCACAAAGAATCATGCTTCGTCTATCCATAATTTGGAAGTCCAAGTGGGGCAGCTCGCAGAAGAAATGTCAACTCGAAATGTTGGAACTCTTCCTAGCAACACCGAGTCAAATCCAAAGGAGCGTATCATGGTTATAAGCCAAATTCAAGATGAAGAGATGGAAGAAGAGGGGGAAGGAGAAGGTCAATTGGTTGAAAAAGACCTTCTAAGTGAGACTATAAGTAAATTGGTGCAAATGGCTCGACGGATATTTCCACACCAATTTTTGAGAAGAAGGAATTATATGCTAAAAGGGAAGCAGAAAAGTTGTAAGAAATTGAGCCCAACAAGGTTGAGGAGGTGACAGAACAAATACAGGCTAAACTGAATTTACAAGAGTTTGTTACAGAAAAGGGAGAGGAGCAAATACTGGAATACATCCCCAGCATAGTGAAGAAGGATGATCCAGGGGACTTTTTCAATCCCCGTAGTATCAACATGATCATCATAGAGAGGGCATTCGTAAACCTAGGTGCAAGTATAAATATGATGCCTTATCCTCTTAGCTTAAAATTGAGATTACAAGGGTTAGTGCCCACTAAGTTTGTAATTAGGACGGCTGATAGGACTACACATAGATCGATGGGAATTTTACCAGATGTGCCAGTAAAATTCGACAATTTATTTTTCCCATGGATTTCTGTGTTCTAAATATCAGTGACGATAAGGATACCTTGATTATTCTAAGGCGGCCATTATTAGCCACTGCGCGATCAATGATTGATATGGGGGGGAAAACTAATGTTGCGATTGGTAAAGGAGCAACTGACCTTCAAAGTGACTATTAGAGAGTATGGAGCTCCTTCAACTCCTGTGGATCGCAACAAACCCGAACCTTAAGAAGAATGGGACGTCATTGAGGATCCCGCAAATGCTTTCCAAAAGAAGTGCTTGCGAAGGAGGAGGTGAGGTAAAAAAATGTCAAGGACAATGGAAATTGCCATATGGTAGCAAAGGTTCAGACTTTGAGGGTGATGGTGATGTTAGCATCAACCATTCATTCCAACCACCATAAGCGCAAAAAGAGCATTGACCTACTGATATAAACAGAAATGTTGTATTGGAGGCAACTCATGGAAAGTAGTTATTGGTCAATTAGCTAAATGCAGTAGTTAGGTTTATTTTTTTATTAGATAAATAAAAGTGAAAAGAGGAATAGGATCTCATAATCATGGTGGAGATTACATAAGCACATAGAGTAAAGCGAAAGAGAAAAGAATTGGAAAAGAAGGACTTGGGTGTTAGAGTATAAGCATTGCCCACGACTGTGGCCTAGCAGGTCACGATCACGGCCTGTAACTGACTAAAAGGCTAAGTCCTGGGTTAAAAAATGTGTATTTTAATTAAAAACCTATTGGACTTGTAATAAGCTTGAATTTTCATGAAATTATACTTAGGAATAGCTACAAAAGCCTAAGGGATCGAAATATTATTAATATGTGTGCACAATTGAAAAGGGCAATTAAGTTAACATCTAGGTCTTCATTTAGTTTTATTTAGCCAAAGCCCTAAACAACCTATTTTACTTGTTAATGATTTCCCATAATTTGAATAGTTGTGTGCAAGGTTAAATTTATTTCATGAAGATTAGAGTCATTGTCACATTATTGCATTACGTGGTTGTTAATATTGTGTTATTGTTTTGTTTGCTTGAAGATAAGCAAACGTTTAAGTGTGGGCATGTTGATAGTTGTGATTTGCATAATGTTTTAGGGATTAATTTGTTATGCATTTAGTGTTAAATTGAGTGTCGAGTATACATTTAGAGCTTAATTAGGTTATTTTGTGTGTTAGTCTGAATCTTTGAGCCTAAATTGTATATTTTTTAGGTACCTTCATGTGTGTGCTAGTGTTGCAGGGCAACCGGGGAAGAACAATGAAGATTTAAAGAGTTTGGGCTGAAGGACATAGGTCACGATCGTGTATATAGGCCACGGTCGTGACAAAAAAGGAAGAGAAAGAAGCAACCAGGCCACGGTCGTGCATTATGAGCCACGATTGTGACAGAGAGCGACAAGTCAGGCCACAATCATGCACTTCAATCCATGTTCATGACAGAAAGGGTAAAGTGCTGACCACGATCGTGACATGTAGGGCCACGATCGTGCCCTACATCAGGCTAATACGAAAATTTGAGTTTTGGATTGTTTCGACCCCAAGTTTGACCTAGAGCTGCCAGAGAATAAATAGAACAATCCCTAATAGCCACCGACAGAGATTAGGGAGCCAAGAAAGTTTTGTAGAAAGGGAGATTTCATCAATCCTGAGAGAAAACCTAGAGAAAGATCAAGAGATCGAGGAAGGAGACAAAGGAAGAGAGACACGGAGATGAGCTAGACACGAAATACTTCCCAGAA
This sequence comes from Erythroxylum rotundifolium, assembly GCA_027563915.1. Classification (NCBI taxonomy): domain Eukaryota; kingdom Viridiplantae; phylum Streptophyta; class Magnoliopsida; order Malpighiales; family Erythroxylaceae; genus Erythroxylum; species Erythroxylum rotundifolium. Next base: position 4,634 of record JAOSBO010018794.1, read on the forward strand.
TAGGTGGTTTCCTACCATCGCTGTTTTTGAGATTCCGTTTCTGATAGTATTTTCACTTATTTCAGCTTTATTATTGTATAGAATTGAAATAGGTGTTGAGATTGATTGTGTGAATGTTGAGTCAAGTTTATACTCACCTTTGGATATTAATTTTTTAGATTAATGAAATTCAATTGATTGTGATTTCTACTGCTTGATTATGATTTTAATTCTTCGTTTAATAATTTAATAATAAACTGAGAGAATGAACCATGTAAAAATCATCGATTTGGGCTAACGAGAGTGAGGTAAATCGGTTGGTAGAGAATTCGATCAAATCGGTAGAGTCGTGTAACAAGAAATCGAGCATAGATTCCTGGTAGGTTAATAGACATCTTTAGAACTAATTTAGGTTTTGGACTAATTGCGAATCAAGAGATCGTAATTTCCATAATTTAAATTAGGAGTTATTAATCAGGGTTAGGAATTATAACTCGAGAGAGAGTAATTCACCCTAAGACTATTTAGACCCGTTAATTTAGTGTTGCATAATTGGTTAGGTTTCATTTAATTTCGAATTAAAATCCTCATTCTCTCCCTTGGTAATTTCTAGATTAATTTCTGGTTGGTTGTGAGTTTGCTATTTGATTAATCTTTTGGTGCTTTAATTTCTCATATTTGATTCTTGATTAATTTTAATTTTTGCAGTAGTTGTTAATTAGGTATTGCAACTTAGCTATCTTAGATTTTAGGACTAGTTCCCTTCCTTGTGGGATTGATACCTTAGGTACTACATGAATGACTAGTGCGTTTGAAGTAATTACCAAGGTTGTAAATAGTAAAACTCAGCCTGTGTAACCTTGAGCAAATACTGATTAACTAGTCGTGAGTAAGCAATGCAAAATCAACTCCATGACTTTATGCCTGAGGGTACCATATGGCAAAGAAGTTAGTGATATGCTGTGTCGTGTAAGAAATTCATGACATTTTTAATGCTACAATTATTTATTTGAAAAGCAATTTGAGAAATTTCAATTTAGGAAGCATATATGTTTTATAATAAATATTGAATTATACAAATTGAGATGAATTTGATAGGGAGGTTTAAATAGTTAAATATGATTTTAATAGAAATTCTAGCACTCACTGTGCTCATTTAGCTCACATTCTCTTTTCTATTTTTAAACCTCCCAGGTGCACACTCAGGGTCTTCGGTAGCAAAGACTCCACCTCACAACTAGTCAACTTCGTCACTTGTTGTTGTGTAGATATTTTTGCCTTGTAAATATTTGTGGGAACATTTTCATCTTTATGAATATATTTTGGACTATATTTTGTATAAAGTACGCATATACTATGAATGTTTTAAAGTTAAAATTCTTGAATATGTCTGAGTTTATTTTTAAGATTATTGAAGTGATTGTCGAGATTGCCTGTGAATAGACTTAAAGTCCAAAGTTTGCAATATGGATTTTGAGATGAATATAGAAGTGTTTTGTACTTTTACAAATCTTTTGAAATTTTTGGAAAAGTAAAAATATAGTCGTTATGCTGTGGAAATTTTTAATAAAAATGATTTTAAAAAGTTCCACTGCGTATATCTTTTAATGTTAAGTTAAGACCTTTTGGTAAAAAAGACAATAAGCTTAGCTCCACAAGATTTTTCCAACTGGATCAGATATCGACTGGATGACCACTATAGAGTGTCAGATAGGTAGCCTAGTCATTTTAGGATAGGGGCACGTTAGGAGGAGTTACATAAGGATGTTCATTGCCAATAATTACATAGATTGGTATGTACCATGATTTGATTTACTATTACGATTTGATTTATTTTTATCATGTTTTGTCATTATGAAAAATGAGTGAATATTGAGCTAAGTGGTCGTTCTCAAAGTTTTGATATTAGTTACTAATCACTTGTTTTATTTGTGATGAATATCATAATTTCGTAAAAAGACATGCTTAAGCATGATGTTTTTCATGTGAAGGGAGAAAAAGTTTAAAGGCTTGAATTTTATGCAAAACCTGGAGTCTATAATGTGATTTTATTAATTTGGAAAGAGTTTGGAGAACCTTGTCAAGTCACTTAAAAGATTCAAAGAGGTAACGTACATGGTTAAGGAACAATTTGGAAAGGTACCGAGGGTACCAAGGAAGGTGAGTGTCGAAAAACACGTAAAAGGCTAGAGTATATTCTTCGAAAGGACATTTTATTCAGTCAAATAAATAGAGAAGTTGTTATATCCCATGAATTGAGCTTAAACTTCTAAGGTAAAAATATTCTTATTTTTTTACGAATATGGAAAGAATGATCAAAACAAAGGCCGAAAGGTTGGGGAAAAGACTCGAGAAAAAAATAACAAACTAAGATTACAAATGCTAGGAGAGAATTTAAGTTGTGTAAACATTGAGTTCTTTGTTTCCTATAGTAAGAAAATAATATAGTAGTGAACTTCATATTTTTTTGAGATAAAGAGTGTTGTTGTAAGGCTTAAAGGTCCACTAAACAAGGTTTTAAACACTGTAAGATTCGTTTTTTACTTCTGAGAAATATAGTAATTTTCTCTTCACCGTCAAAAAAGAGTAAATGGTGAATTCAAAATTCTCAAATGAATTTAGAAAAAAAAAAGTTACTACTACTCATAAATATTTTTCCTATCTCTCGCATTATTTAGAATGTATTTGTGATATATATATATATATATATCATAATAATAATAAACAATTGGTCAAATATATACGCCAGTCACTCAAAATTATAGAGTTATTAATTTAAAAAGAATAGAAATAATTAAGCATCGTCTTTATTAATATTTCTGATGTATGTCAAAACTAATTTTTTCTTTGTTTGTATTTGTTATCAACATTATCGCTTGTTTGTTTTTCAATTCAGTCTTCGTTGATTTGAGCGGTAGAATGACCCCTCTTAAAGAAACTTTTGCGTTCTGATTACTCTTTTGAAGTCTATATTAATTGTAGTCAAATCCTTTGGTCCCCTTACTCTGGCCCAACTCTAGGTCAGAGCATCCAAGTCATCCATCTATGTGGGTCCCATATAAATAGATGGCTTGGATGTTCTGCCACAGGATTGGGCCAGAGTAAGGGGACCAGAGGATCAGGTCCCATATTAACTGGCGCAAATGCACCAAGTCCAAGGCAAATGGCAAGCCCGCATACAGTACCAATGTCCAAATTTGCAACAGAATTCTAAATGGCCTTCCATTCCGGCACATTTTCGCTTACGACTTGAACATAAGCTTTAGACGACTAACAAAAATGGCCCGTTTCCTTTTTTTATTTTTTTCCTTCAAAGTAATAACTTTTCTTCTTATTCCCTGAACGTGGAGATGAAACCAACATTACATGCATACTCCTTGATTTACATGCAGACACAGGAAATGAAACCTAGACGTGATTGCATACTACTGCATGCCCTAAATCACATGATGAAATCAAGAGATTCATTTATGACGGAGTTTATTATACCTTCCTGAATATACCTTCATAATCCAACCAAGCACTTTGAATCAAGGGTCTGAATTGAGGCCACAACCGGTAATGTAGTAGCAAATAACTCTTTAGAAAACAAGTAAACTTGTAAATTCAAGTTTGTTTTGCTATTGATATAGCTGAGCTGTTTTACATCAAGCCACAGCCCATCCTGTCTAGTTCTTTAAAACTTTAAAATGGTTAGCAGACAGTGGTAACATTGCATATTTTGTGTACTGGGACACATAAAATCACTATACCAAAAACCTGCATGCAGGTCTTCTGGAAGAGTTGACTGAAGCTCCCAGAAGATTATTTTCAATTAACGAATGCCACACTTCCTCCCAGAAAGTTGCTCTTCACAACCCTTCACCTGCCCTCTGCAGGACTCTTCGAAGTTCGTCTCCCATCCCATGCAATAGAACAGGTTTTCTAATCAATCCATTCATTCCTATTTGCAGGCATCTCTCACATAGATGATCCTCAGCACTTGCAGTGAGGGCAATGATCAACGGCCAATTGCGGCTGCAGAACTTCCGAATTCTCACTGCCACTTCAAATCCATCCATTTCGGGCATTTGAAGATCCAAAATAACTACTCTGAAAGAATTCCCAGCAGAACTAAGTGAACTTAGGCATTCAAAACCGGATGACACTGCTGTCACTTCACATCCCAACTTCTCAAGCAGCTTCTTTGTCACAGTCCTGTTTACATCATCATCATCAGCTAGTACAACCTTAAGCCCCCTCAACTGAGAATTGGAATTTGGTTGCTCTGAAGAAATTCCTGAGCCAAATATGCCTCGTCCATAAGATGGTCTAACTTGAAACTTAAGAACCAGTGTCATGCCTCGAGCTTGACCCAGAGAGCTGGGAGATATCCATATATTACCTTGCATCATCTGCAGATACAAATAAAAATGTAAAATAGATTGTAAATGGTCTCTCCACTACCAATGCATTGCAATTGAAGGAAGTGGACATCGTCAAATGATACTCCTCCCTAGAATGTTGGACATCAGATTGGAATAGAATTTTAGAGAAGCCAAAGTGTGGATTGTTTTAACTTAGAAAAGTGGATTTGGGCTTGGAAAGTTGGAAAAAGTATCTGAATTTATCAACATCATCCAACAAAGACAACAATCTCACCCCCCAAACCATAAACCTCATCCATGTGGATTGAGAAATGGCATAAGGATAAAACATTTTTATGGACCTCCAGATTAATATTAAACACATTAGTTTGATTACTTAAAAAATGAATCACAAAATACTAAATTAACAAACTTTTACTTCAATACAGATGACTAATCAAACACTTTAAACCAAAATCAATTGCTTAGATAACATAACATTTATAGTTTAGAGACCCTAATCAAGAATAACAGTCTGTTAAGTGAAGTACAAAAGTGCAAGTCGATTTGGTCCAAAGATAACCACAATTTTCCCGTATAAAACAGAAACACTTGTTCAGTAAATAGGGTTATTAGAGGCGCCTTGTGAACACTATCAGCCAAAGAACAGTAAGCCTCAAGACATGTTTTAAAAATAGATGAATCATGGTAAAAATGCAGAATCTTCATGTCAGGTAAAACTAAAACTAGAAGAAATGGATGATCAATGGAGTACTCACCTTAACAAGCTTTTTGCACATACCAAAACTTAAGCCCTCAACTTCATCACTGTTGTGTCTACGGCACAAAGAATGTGTAGCTGAGATTGATCCATCTGATAATGATCTCCCCTCACTAATCTCAATTTCAAACTTTACGCTTATATACTCATGTGGAGCATTGGCCTTCCACATGCCCAACATCCTATCATTCTTACCCTGACTGCCACTCTCACAGAAGACCCGAAATATGAAAGTTTTACCTCCATTATACATGTTCAACAGATGTCCTACCATGTGTAAAATCACTTGAAAAGCCCTTCTCTCATCCCCAATTACTAAATCAGGCAAAGAACTCTGGACTTCTGTTTCAAATCCAAAGCCTTGATAAACACATAAGCACTTGGAAAAGCAAGAAGCTTCCCTAATCATAGAGTGCAACTGGAATGGCCTCATCTCTAATGGGAATCTTCCATTATCCTTAGCTGAAATCTCCATCACATCATTAATCAAAGTTGAAAGAACATTGCTTGTTTTCACTAATGTATCAACAATCATCTTCTGCTCAAAAGTCATATTCTCATTTTGGAACATGGAAAGTAGACCCAAAATTGAGTGCATTGGCCTCCTCATCCCATGGCTCATAACCTTCTGAAATGAATTCCTTGCCTGGCTTGCCATCATTGCGTTTTTCCTAGCCTGCTGCAATGCACGATTTTGCTCACTCAACCGCTCCCTCATCAGCTGAGATTCTTCAAGAACTGCAGCATGAGACAAAGCCACAGCCACCTGATCAGCAACCACTTCGACTATTTCCATTTCCTCATAACTCCACGTCCTCGAATCAGCAGCTGGAAGGACCAAAACCAGGATCGCATAAGAAGTATCCACTAATTCAGGAGTGCCCCCTTTGAAGTTTGAAACACGAAGCATTGGCATCCTTATTGCGGCCACAGCACCAGCCTCTTCAGTCCTACCACCACTTGCAGTCCCGAGCGCCGAATGTGACCTCAAAATCTTCACTCCCTCACTGTCTTTTATATCTAACACGTCCGAATCATTGATAGGGATACAACGACCATAATTATTAGAACTTGCTTTCAACTCATGTGTCAGATTCATTTCTGTTCTATCATCATTAGGCATCCATACTGCACAATTGTGCAAATCCAAAGTCTTTGAGAGCTCAACTAGTGTAGTATACAATATGGTATGTTTGTCCAATGACTTCCTAATTTCTTGGGTCAGCATCCGGACATGCCAACTTGCTTCCTTCTGCTTTTTCATCATACCTACCTCTTGATCTAATTCCAACACATTTTGCCTCAAGAAGATCTCTCTCACCTTCACTTTGAGAAGCAGAGGAATTAAAGTTAAAAGTGTTATTGCAGTAGCACATGAGACCAATGCTGTCATAAATTTGGCAATGGTGAGGGACAGCATCAACTGGAATGAGTGTGGGCCGTAGTAAGTCCATCCATTGAGCAAATGGGTCAATCCACAAAGAACTATAAATGCTATAAATTGGAGCAGCACCCATTTAAACGGAAAATTGGAACAGCTAACAAAGTAAAGGAGTTCAATTGGTATTGAAAAGTAGGCCACAGCAATCAAGAAATCACTGACTCTCTGACACTCTAGAATGCTATGGATACTCCAAGACCCCTCATCATCGCAGTTACAGTTAAACTCATTTTCAATAGTAGAAGAAACTGAGATCAGAAGACAAGAAAACAATAAGAACCCAGTACCTGATACTCTCGACATTGAACGGCAACTTCAGAGATTTTGGCTCACTGAGCATTAGAAAACCATCCTAAGAAATGCATTCCAAGTTCAATTGCTCAAACCCAAATAGGGCTACTCAAGGAAACAATAGCGCTGCTTATATTGAAACAGCCATGTGCCAAAGTTCTAGATCCAAAATACCCACCTTTATCCTGTATTAAAAAGAGCAATACTACCACTTTCCGTCAGATTTCAAGATCTCAAAATCCTACATAGCTTTAGGTACAGAGTTCCGCATTCTCAGAAGAACTATGAATGCTTTCTTGAAGCTTATCCACTTGGAATGATTCTTATTGCTATTTCTGCACCGCTCTAGCTATTTGCATAACCATACAACACAGTACTAGAAGGAAAAAGGGGGGAAAAGAAAAGCAATGCTTTCTTGAAGCTTATCCACATGGAATGATTCTTATTGCTGTTTATGCACCGCTCTAGCTATTTGCGTAACCATACAACACAGTACTAGAAGGAAAAAGGGGGGAAAAGAAAAGCACGCAACAACAATCTTATCTGATAAAATGAACCCAGAAGGGAGCAGAAAAATGAAGCACCGTGGGCTTCCGGTGTGTCAAAAACTACCTCCTAGTGATTTTATCACTCTCCAAAACAGAAACCGAACACAACCATCAATTAAGTCTATTTTGCATCCCTGTTGCCCAGAAAGGGAAAATGATAAATCAAAAGGAAGCCGGGGCTCTAATTAATATAGCAGAAACAATAGAACAGACAAAACCCCACCAAGAAATGAGCAGAAAGACCCGTCTTTTGTATAAGTCACTCTGTTTTACGGTCTACCATAACCATACCCTGGTAAATAGAGAGGAGAGAGG
>JAOSBO010018822.1:0-12332 GCA_027563915.1 Erythroxylum rotundifolium
CTAAACATATACACAATAACACTCATTCAAGTTCATTTAATATTTCTAAATTCCACTTAAAAATCAGGGTCCAACAAGTTTAATGAATATATGTACCATTTCTATAATGACTACGAGTACTAGTAGTAATTATATATATATAGATTGTCTAATATAACAAAATTGATGATTGACTTAAAATAAGTGATTATCTAAAATAAACTTACCAATCTATAATACCAAACCAAAGAAATGAACAAGAATGAAACAATCAATTGTTAAAAAAGATTTAGATTATGAAGTCTAAAATTGAACTAAAATGCTAGAAACTTTTAGTTCAAACGCTAGAAGTAATCATAAATAATTTACAATATAACCTGGGTCTTTCATTAAATTACAGAATTAATCCAAAATTAGTTTTAGGATTCATCCCTTCTATATCTATCCTAATTTAGTTCATAACAAGATAAAGAAAACTAACAATAATTAAGAAAGAACATAAAATAAAAGAATTCATTCTTATGAATCTTAAAATTTTGAAGTCTCAACTAGAATTTTGATTGAAATTCCTTTCTTTTACTCCAAAGTTGGTTCCTTTTTATTTCAAGATGCTCTAATGATGTGTAGTTATTCTTTTAACCAAATCTCTCTCTTATATGAGAAAATCTAAACACCATGACCATCATAATCCTCTTTTTGCCAAAAAACTAGAATTTATAAAAAGTTCACCACCAATACGAGTTCTCATTATAGATATGTGTTCTTTGACATCTAATATCACTTTAATAGGGTGTTGTGTTTATGACCCATATCTTTTAAATTATTATAAAAATTCTCTAACTTGGCTCTGACTTGCCTAAATTCATCCTTTCTTTATTAAGAAGTTGGAAAAATTTTTGAAAATAAAATTTAAGCTCTATTATCAATTCTTATTCAAAATATCCAAACGTAGAATAAAGCTCTCTAAATTATATTGAAAATATTACCCAATTAACACTTATTGGGCATTAGATTTTAACCACTTTATGTCATGCTATAATTTAAAGGAACTAAAATGAATAAAGAAAATTTCAGACCATTTATTGAGTTTGCATATAATATATTTTTTGTGTTTTTAATACTTATGTTTTCATTATTTAGAAAATATTTACTCACAGTCTAAGGGAATTGCATCGATCATTGATAAGTAATATATTGATACAAAAGTTACTGATATCATGGAAAAGATAAAATGGCTCAAAATATTCTCTTACTACTAATCAGTCAAAGAATTAAATTAGAATGATTTAATACTAGAAAATTGATAAAATAAAATAAAATTAAAAAAGAAACAAATGAATAAAAACAAAGCAAATTAGTTAATCAAGCAGAGAATTCATATATAAGTAATATGTAGATAAATATTCCCCTAACATCATCATTATAATGGTGATTTTAAAAATTATAAGGTATTTATAATCTAAACTGGCATAATTTTCTATATGATAAAATCTCTCTCTTAAGATACAACCACCTATTCTTAAGTCGATTGATTGATATCTATTTCAAACTAAAATACCTAAGAATGCATTACATAAGACGTATGCTATGTTTTTGGAAATCTAAGAAATATTAAAGACACGGGATTTGTTTGGAGGGAGATGCTTTAACCTCTCTCCTCTCTTCCCCCTCCGGCTCCTTTTTCTTTTTCCTTCCCTATTTAAATTCTTGACTATTTTTTTTACTTTTTTTACCAGTTTTGGTAACGTTGTTGGGAAGGAAATCTATTGCCTAATTTCCTCATATATGAGAGATGGTTGCTTTATCATCTTTACCTTCTTTATGTCCTACCTTATCTCCATCTTCTACTTTGAATCTTTAGAACCATGTTTCCTCCTTTCCTCTTTCCATTTCTTGTGCATTAGGCATTGTTTAGAGTGTATTTTTTTAGAAACTTTGGGACCATTGTTACTAATCATTTAAGCCAATTGAATGGAAGAATCATCATAACTTAAAAATTAAACCAAATTAAGACCATTATTTCTAAGTATGCAAACAAATTCTTTTACCTGACTGCTGTACTATTCCATAACTCAACACTCCTTAATATCACTTATGTTTATATTGTTAATAAAAAAATTCAAAGCAAAATTGTTTAGGAATGATCTCAAAGATATTCACCCTAATATTATTACTTCTTAAATTATTTTGGATGACTTTAATAACACCATATTTGTTTATAAAAATAAGGGGCATAACTTGAGTCTGAACCACTTAAAGAATGTTTTTATGGATTGTATGAAACAAATTGGTGTATTTGACTTGAAATATAATGGGAGCTACTTCATTTAATTTAACAAGCAGTAAGGTAAATGGCTAATTAGGAAGAAAATTGATCTTGCTATGGTGAATGCTAATTGGTTAAATCAGATTCCTACGAGTAAAGCTCAATTCATCAATTAAGTTATCTATAATCACTTACCAATTAAATTTATGATAGATATTGCTATAATTCACAGGAAATCTCCTTTTAGGTTAAAAAACTTTCTAGTAAATCTATAGGTATTTAAGGATGTTGTTCTTAAGGGGTTTTTCCGAAAGCCACATAAGGATTTAAAGAGGATAAACTCTATACAAATCCTAGTATAGATCTTTGAACATAATGATATGCATTATAAAAAACCAGATTAACTCTCCTTAGCCAAGGATAAACTCTATACAAATCCTAGTAATGTCTTTTTAAAGAGAAAAAGCTTATTATCCAATCTTGTACCTAGGCTTAAAAAATCACACTCCACTAATCAAGAAATGATCAAGAGTGAAATGGTTGAAAGGTAGTGATAGAAATACAAAATTATTTCATAATACCATCCTAATAAGAAGAAACACTAATAGGATTGCACCATTATCAGGGCTTGAGGGGACTCTTTATACCAGTTAAGGTTATTTGAAGAGCATCATTTTCAATTACTTCAATGATATGCTAGGTAATCCTTTTAATAATTCTTCTTCCTAGAAAGTAATCAAAACTATTATTCTATGTCTCATAAATGATGATCAGGCTACTTGGCTCTCTAAACCTGTCACTATAGTCAAACTAGAGGAACGTAAGCACCTAATTCTAATGGGATCAATGCTCTTGTTTACCAAAAACCTAGCATTTGATTGAAGATATAGTAATAGGGGCCATTTTGGGACTCCTATCAAAGGGTAAGATGTTTAGGGAAGTTAACAAATCATTTGTGAGATTTATCCCTAAGATTTTTATTCCCTCTTACTGAAATATTATAGGCCAATATCTTCTCGTAATATGTTGTAAAAGATAATCTTAAAAATGATCACAACCAAATTAAAATTGACCCTATGCTTAAATATTAACTCATATCAAGTGGCATTTATCCAAGGAAGGAGTATAGGTGAAAACATTCTTTTAGTTTAAGATCTGTTTAAAGATTATTATAGCAATAAAACAATAAAATTTATATAATGAAAATTGATATACATAAAACTTTTGATAGTAAAATTTCATATTAAAGGTGATGGATTTTATGGAATATCATAGAATCCTCATTTAATGTGTTAAAATTTGTATAATAACTACCTCATTCCACATTATAATCAATGGAGCCAACTCATGTGTTTAAAAGAGCAAAGGACTCTTTCCCCTTATCTATTCACTTTATACAATAAAGTTCTATTTTGATTGATTGAAAAGCTAATTTATATATGTGATTTTTAAATTTCAATATAATTGCAACAACTTAAAAATTAGTCACTTGTCCTTAGGTAACAATTCAATACTTGTTTTTAGAGTTGATAAGGCTTCTACAAGAACCCTTATTTTAATAATTCATAAGTTCGTTGAGTTCTTTCGTCTTACTATCAACTTTAGTACGTGCTCCATCTATACCTCTAATGGCCCTCTTTCTACATATTAAGAAGTTCTAATAACTACTAAAAAACTCAATTATAGGGATCGTTAGCATCTCTTACACAAAATTTGGGAAAAATGGAATTGGGAATAATAGTAATTTTTCCTATATAGGTAGGCTATAATTCTCTATCTTAATTCTAAGTAACTCGCATATCTACTAGGGCTCTCACCTCTTTCTTCCTAGAAGTATAACCAAAATTATTTTAAAATACTAAAATTTTCTCTGGACTAGTGAAGTAAACAATTTATTCAAAGTTAAAGTCAGATGGTTTAAAATTTGCACTCTTAAAAAGGTAGAAGGCATGGGAATCAATTCTATCAAAGCTATGAATAAAATACTTCTAGCTATGTAGATATGGAAAATTTTAAGGGATAAGAAGTCTCTATAAGTTAAATGGATAGATATCCACTTCCTTCAAGGTGACAACTTCTTAAATGACAAGCCTAAAGTAACACCTCCTAGCATTTTCTCCAAATTATGAGGCTAGAAGACTTTAAAGCTTCCTTGATTAAGTATATTATTAGTAACGGGAATAAAACTTCCTTTGGGTTTAAAAAATGGAATAATTAAGGTCCCCTTTATGAAGAGCTACTTTCTTTGGACTAAACATATCCTCCCAAAAGCGTTATAATTAAGGAAATGGCTAAGAGAACGTCAGAGCTACAATCTTAGAGGATTTTACTCCAACTTATACTCAGGAAGGAGGATATTATTATCTAGATTGCTCATCACACATGCTCTTTCACTAACAAATCATGTTTGAGGAATTTTAGGAATAACAAGCCCAATTTTATTTATAGGAGCTTAATATGACACAAAAACAACCTCCCTAAATCATATTTTATCTTGTAACTAGTTTGTTTTATTTTCAGGAATGAACATAAAACTTTAAGATCTATTCTTTAATTGCTCTTACTTTAATGGACAATGGAAACAAACTCAAGTCTTACTTGATAGGCAATATATGAAGATTGAGCAGGAGAAAGTTCTTGATTGGGAAAGTAATGTTAAATATGGTTTTAAAGGAGAAAAAATTATGTTTAAATATTGTGTGATAGAGATAATAAGATATTCTTAGCCTTGTGCACCACTCTTGAAACTAGATTAGGTGCATTATGTTGGCCAGTGGAGTTAATAAAATGATTAGCATTGATATTGCCAATAGGTGGAATGTTCCATGATTTATAATTAGCTCCTTATAGGGATCCTTAAACTATTCCTTTAGAGTTGTAACTCTTTTTGCCTTTAGCCTTGAACTTTTCCTATCATTCTTATGCACTTTTCCTAATCATTCTCTGAACTAATTCTTTAAACTTCTAAAAGAAATTCTACAAAAGGTTTAAAACTATGCTAAAAATTTATTTAAACTAATTAGTAACCCACACATCTTCTAATATGTACTTATGATATGTTTGCATGTAGTTTCTTTTGAACCACCCACACATGAATTAAAAAGATATTTAGTCACTAGTATAATTAAATCCATATTAAGAATATTTAAAGATATTTTAATAAATAAATTCTACTTTATAAATAATTTTGAGTTAATCCTTACAAGGATAATACTAGGCTTCACCTATCAAAAAATATAAAGAATAGATGTAAATAATGTTTTCATCAATAAACAAAATGATAGATAAAAGAAATCATGGTAGAAAGAATTCTGGATGAAATATTCTTAATTCTAATCATCTTTAATCCATTAAGATGATCTCTAATCTTCTTCTTTATTAAAAAAAACTTTGAAATTGTTCTCCTAAGGGCTCTTGTACCTTATGACAATTAACTTTAGGTTTAGGATAGGAATAGATGATAAAAGATTGATCAAAGGTGATTTAAATTAGGGTTTCTATGTTCTATATATGTTATTTGTATGTAAAACAAGATTTGGGACATAACCATGTCCTAATCTATGTATCTTTCTATATATTTTTGTAGAGGGAGAACAATTTTGACGTTTGCATATCCTAGTTTATGTTTTTTTCAATAATTTTTTTGGGTATGACCATAGGTAGAGACATAATCATGCCTTAGGTCATGTTTCTCTTTGTTATATGATCTCCCTTTATATTGTATCTGTAACTGTGTCATCATCTTGAGGTGGTCAAAGAAGGACACAAGCTGGCATAAGACTATGCTTTAAGTCACGTCAGCTAAGAATTAAGTTTTCTTCATATTCTTCGTTTAAAATCTTACCCCAATTATTGATAAAGCTCATCTGATGGAAATTTCTTCATAATTACCTAAAAAATAATATTAAAACCAGGTAACTTACGTAGAAAATAAATAAAATAATAAGGAATATATGTATGATTTACACATATTATTCCTACAATTAAGCTTTTGATTATCCTCAAGCAAATTAATCTCAATCATTCTCAACTTTAATAAGTTAAAATTCTGAAAAAGTTCAACCCAAAAATTAAAGTAATAAAAAATTCTCATCATCCACCTGACTACATTATTCATTGAAATTTTAATCTTTAAATGCTTATATTGAATTGCGATATAGTTTAACTTAAATAAAAAAAAATTCTTAAAAAGTCAGCTTAATTTAAAGAACTTAACCTTATATTTAACATAAGCATAAATTAGTACTACGCTTTCATTCTTAAGAACTTAATAATTATTAACATAAATTAAAACATTTATTTTTGGTATTTTTATGAAGCATTAAAGGCTTGTTTAAAGAAAAGGTAAACACCTTGTCAGGAATATTCTTTGTTGCTCAATTAAGTCACCTATTCAAATGTCTATTGGCAATTATTAAATTCAACCTTTTAACTTATGTTAAAGTTAGTGTAGTGAATTCTTTTAAGCTTACTTTATTCACACATTTTTATAAAGGTACTAAAATACTAGACTACTTGATAAGCTCAATTTTAACTCAATTATTGTTAAAATAATATACTTGGTTTTATTATTCAATCAAGCAACAATCTTAAAACTATTAAATTAAATAAAATCTAGAAATAATTAAAGATTACCATCTTTATTTATGTACAATATTTTACTTATAATGTAATTCAAGTTCTGATGATTCCTTTTGATCAACTTTCTTTAATTGTTTAACTTATTGGAATTTTCTTCAATTAAGCTAATTGGAACTACATCAATGATGCATGTCGAAGACACTAAAAAATAAAACCTAACTCTGCACACTAAATTTAAAGTAGTGGTGAGAAGGGATCCTATCCACAAAGAGTGTGTGTGTAGCTTTTGTAATGAATGAATCAATGTTTAGGATATGAAGGGGGTTTGGTCATATTCGATTAAGATAATAAAGTGAAATTGAATTGATGAAAGCAAATTAAATTAAATAGTAAAAAATGATAAGATTGATGAATGAGTTTAGAATCTAGTTCTTGGTTTAATCTTGGCTTACATAAGAATGAACAAACTTAATTGTTATATTGTTCTCCTACCTCTCTTAGAAACTATTAACTGTAAGTTAACAATAAGCTCTAATAACCCTAATTTTCCTTTAGGTCGTATCTAACCAAAACAAGCTCTTTGATTAAACATAGCTATCAAACAACCTAGAATAGGCTCTCGAGATTTAGTATGAAAATTGCATTAAGTACTAGGGAAACAAGTTAATCTAGGCAACAACCACATAAGCTCAGGTGATTTAACCTATGCTATGTTATCCCTAATGATTCATAACCATTAGTTACCACAAATAAATTAAAGTTACAACTATTATGTATTGTAATCTAGATTTGGAATTGCGTCCATACGTAAATAATCTATCGAGAATGAGAACATTAATCATTCATACATGAATATCCAAAACAATAAGAAAAGAGAAACAAAAATAATTTCTAAAAGGAGAGAACAATAGTATAAGATGAAGAGATGCACAAACGTGTTTAATCTAGGTTTTGGAATTGCGTCCATACATAAATAATCTATTGAGATTGAAAGCATTAATCATTCATACATGGATACCCAAAAAGAGAGAACAACACTATAAGATGAAGAGATGCCTAAATGTGTTCTTCAGCCATGATTTCCCCTTTGAACTAGAAGGAAGAATGTTAGCTCCTCATAGATCTAAAAAAAATAAGAGTTCTTCTCCCATTCTTGCTTTTAAAATCCTTCATACTTTGTTAAAAAGGTGTGTGGCTAACTTTGTATGCAAATTTTCCCCCTATTTGTATTTCTATACAGTTTTGATAAGCTACACGGCTAGTTATACGATTATGTAGCTCAATTACATGGCTGTGTGAGTATGTAAATGGCCGTGTAGATTACAAGAGGTGCTAAAATGATGCTACATGCTTTTAGAGAGTTACACAGTTCTATATATGGTTATATAGGTTGTAGGAACTTCATTTCCTTCATTTTCTTATCCTATCTTAACCCTAATTCATCTCCTTTTTGTTTCACAAAGATATTAAGGTTAACATCAAAAGTATGGCTCCAATGATATGCTTTTAGATCATTTAAGTTCTTTCCAAATTGTATCAATAACTAAATATAAACTAAAACAATTATCTAAAGCACATAATAACATTAATCATTAATTATTAGGGAGTAAATATATAATCAATCAAGCACTTATTAATCAATTTCCTTGAGAACTAAGATCAAAATAGAATCAAACTGATTGCTCCCCATACTTACTTGTACATTGTCTCAATAAACCAAAGATAATTAAAATTCAAAATATTAGGTGAGATAGAAATGGAAAAGAGGAAGGGAAATTAAAGATTGAAGAAAACTTCTCTAAGCTTATCGTTTCCTATTGTTCAATATGAATAGATAGACATTTAGAATTCATTAATACCTTATAAAAATATAATAAAAACATAAACTATAAAATGCAAAAAGTTCCAAAAATAAAATGAAACTAAATAAGTACTAAACTAAAGGTAAAATAACATAAAGTAAAAGTAAAATGTATTTCATAAAGTGTAAGATAAAAAAATGAAAATAAATAGGACTAAATAAGAGAATCTGTAACTTAACTTGTTGTTGCTTCATCTATAGGATCGCCTATGGTCCGTGAATCATATTACGCAGCGGAATGGACCATAAAATTCTAGTCTTGTGTCTTGGTAAATCAAAATTCATAATAAGAAGTATGGGGAATTACATTTTATAGCATGTGAATTACGTTTCATTCCAAATATCTTGACGCTGCAGCTCATGAACGTCCTCTACTGGTATCCACACGAGGATGAGTGATTTGGGCAATGGCTAATGTGTGCTAGCACATTCTAAAACACTTTAGAACACCTCATTGCTTTTATGTCGGGAAAAGTGACAAGTGGCTAGGGTTTTCGTATGTCTTCTAATAAGACATAATCCCTCTATTTATATAGAAATATG
This sequence comes from Erythroxylum rotundifolium, assembly GCA_027563915.1. NCBI lineage: Eukaryota > Viridiplantae > Streptophyta > Magnoliopsida > Malpighiales > Erythroxylaceae > Erythroxylum > Erythroxylum rotundifolium. The sequence continues at coordinate 9,231 of JAOSBO010018822.1, forward strand.
GAAGCCCAATAAGTTTCAACCCATATTATATCTCATATAATAAAAGCCCGATAACTTCATTCAATCTAACCCAATAAATATAATATATTCACATATATTTATTCAGTGCCTAACAAATTAGGCCCATGAGAATAAGCTCAAATCACATCACTCTTTGTGTGCGACCGTGTAGGCTCATTTGATGTTGGCAATGGGCTTGATCACACTTCAAGGCCATAAGTCATAAGTGGCCTCTAGCAAAACATTATGACTACCCAATCAAATGAGGATCGGTAATTTGATTTAACCTATAACCATGGTTACAAACTCAGTCCCTTTGTAACATGATATCAAGATTAATCATAAGGTATGATACATGTCAACCTTTGATTAATCATAGTTTCTTGATTCCTAAGTTGATTGACTATAACAAATGACATTGATGACTCCTCATTAGTTCATTTTAGCATGGCCATACATTTCTTTAGTCAATCTTATCAAGAGGCCCAAATGATATCTCTCTCATTTAAGAGGGTACAAATCCTATCTATGTCATTCACATCCCTCCACATGATTCATTTAATGTCCAACATAAGACTAATTGTTATCCGATTAAAGATATCTAAGTCTAATGTCAAAGCACTAAATTCCTCATGTATGGAACCATGATGGTTTCAGGTCAGAGGACTAAAGTCAAACCATATTCAGAATCACTAAAGACATGAAACCATGTAGTGTTCGCTTTGTAGGTCGGTCCAATATATGTTCTCTAACATATATCTATGTATCTGATTTGATAACTCATATCCATGATCAGTAAAACATGATCATCAATTAGAACACATACTAGCCTTAATCACTATTGTTCCACTAATAATGATCGACCAGGGATAGTTTAGAATAATATTATAATGCTTATGGTTTTACTATCAAGTCACATATTTGATGACATAAGCATCATACTATTCATGGAATGTAAATCACATTACATAAACAATATACATGCATATGTGAAAGAATACCTGATAATATATAAATAATAAGTCATAATGTCAGTATAAAAAATCACTTACGATCATTGGCCTAGGGCACACTACTAACATCATCATCACTATTTTCAATAGGCACTGATGGCTAATATTATGGAAAAAGTGGTGCTTCCCTAAAAACCATATAAGGTGGCCAACAACCACTCGTCCATCCATCTTAACTATTACTCATACATGTAAAACTACCTCTATGTTCACCATAATGATTATTTTTATTTAAATTGTTAGCTCTCTATAGGAAGCATAATCATATCAATTCTTTCTCAAATTAGTTATTCTAGTGTAGGCTTAATATTCTGTGTCTCCTTTAGCACTATCTCTACTTAAGGTTTACTAACTCTTATGGTGGCTCTGCTCTCTTTGAATTCTCTTTCACCTCCTCTTTAGGGGCATTATCCTTTATATTGTATGTCTTTCTCCCAGCTAACACATATATTCCACTGAACTTCTTAGCTAATCCCACATATCAAATCATATCAAGGTAGACAACATTCATATAAATAAAAAATATCAATCTAAGGAGAGTGTTAAATACTCCTAAGTTATTTGCTAACCTTGTCCAATATGATCCTCTACAAATGGATCCATTCTTTTTATTTCTCGTTTGCTCTAATTATATAACAAACTAATAAACTAGGTTATAATAATCTTCTCCACATTAACAAGAGAAATAATAGAGCCTAAGTTTTACCACACTGGTACTCTCCTTTCTCCTTGAAATTGTAAAACCTCAAACTTTTCCTTTCATTGTTTTCAATGAATAGTATTTTTGGATGAATAGTGATTTTTTAGGACCAAACCCTAAAGAAAAACAAAAAATATCTGGAATAAGTATTAATGTCTAGTGATATTGAAACGGACCAAAAATAAGTCCAACCGGATGGATTTCGGGAGTTCTAAAAGTTTAAGACTAAAATGCCCTTTTTAAAAAATAATGTGTATTTAATATTTTAAACCCCATTCCAAAAATTTTTAAAGCATCCAATCAATAAGTATGACCTTAATTAGGGGATTTATGGTTGATTTTAGGATAAGATAGTTATGGAATATTTTCAAACTTTAATTCAGTTAGTTGGCGAATTAAATTCATTAAAGGGGCAATTTGGTCTTTTTGTATTCAATGGTGTAAGTGGAATAGTGAGTCAAACTTAATAACCAATTAGAAACTTTCTTAAGGTTTAAGCATTATTAGTTAAATCGATGATGATTCATTGAGATAACCAATAGGAAAGTGACATGTGTAATGCATTAAAGATTATTAAAAGCAAGAATTAAGACATAAGTCGCTTCATTTGGTGAGTTAATATGAGAGTAGCCCTGAGAGAGTAAAAAAAAAAAAAGGCAAAAGAAGGGAGACCAAAGAGAAATGCTATCCAAGGAGAAGGGGAAGAAAGGGCAACTGATTTTTCATGGATTCAGAATGGGATTTGGAGAAATCTTGATCAAGTCTACGTGTTTATCCATTTACCTAAGAGATTGAAGAAAAAAGTGGTCAGTTTTCCTAGCTTAAACTATTGGTCTTTTTGGGTTTTTAAGTGGGATCAATGGTGGTTCTTTTACTAGCCATGGCGTTGATAATAAGTTTGGAAGCATTTAAGGGTTGGAATCAAGAAAGTAAACTAAGAAAATCAAGATTGAGAGAATCGACCATGGCTAGGGTTCTTTAATATGAAATGATCCAAAAATTTTTTGACGTTTCATGATGTTCATAACATAGTTTTCATGCTAATGAAGTAAAGAAAAGAAAAAGAATTGAATTGGAAAAGTTTAATGTAAAATATGCTAAGTTTAGCATAAAGGGCATTTTTGGTATAAAAGTATGATTATGATATAATGACCATGTGAAGGTGATTAAGGATGGTCATTAAGCGTATTAGTGGCATTGGAATTACTAAATGAAGTGTTATGTTATTATTGGGAAAAATTTAGTATATGGAGTGTATGTGGAAAGTAATAAAGTTGAAATGGTTTATGATGTGCTGGATGATGCATGGATCTTAGGTGAATTATGTTAAAAATCTATATATATATATATATATATACCACACACACACACACACACACACAGATATAT
>JAOSBO010018830.1:0-12330 GCA_027563915.1 Erythroxylum rotundifolium
TTATAATCCTTGTGATATCTTTTTAGCAAGTTAGAGAAGTTCTTAGCAAGATTTTGTAGTTACGAAAAATGATACACTATATTTCTTTCTACAACACACAGACTTAATATTCTTGCTAAAACACTTTGTAATCTTTTTGTAAAGCTATTGATAGCAACAATCTGATAATGTCAAATCCAACAATAAGAGTAAAAGTGTTAGAATAATCAACAGCATAAATTTGTGCATATGCTTTAACTACTAGCCTAACCTTGTACTTGTTAAAGGAGCTATCTGTATTAAGCTTTTTTCTAAATATCTATATCACTCTAAAGACCTTTGTATCTTCCAACTTATTAACCTACTCCTAGGTTCTTTCCCTCCCCCCCCCCTAAATCGTTGACATCTTCTCATCCATTGCTTTTATTCTATTTTGGACCTTTAAGTGCTTCTTTATAACTAGTTGCCAAATTATATCTCTAATAAATGTCTAAAAGCCTTTTACATCTAACTGATTAATCACCTTCCAACTAATTATACCATTGATCTGTTAATTGCTCATTAAGAAAGCTACCTTGTGAGAAATCACTTGTTCTTTGTAAATTATTCTAATCCTGTTTACCTTTTGTCAAGCTTGTCATGCTTAACATGTGTAATATGAGTAAAGCACACATAACAGAACACTTAAAGGAAATTCAATGAAGGTTTATAGCCATTACAAGCCTTAAATAGAGTTTTTATCTTTAACGCATTAGTGGGAAACATATCAAGAGTCGAAACAAATCAAGAGCTGAAACATATCAATAGCCTAAACAGAAGCAAACAAGAGCATAAATAAACCAACAACCTAAGCAAACCAACATTATAAACACAACAAATGATACTCACTTGTAGAAAAGCAGCCCGAAATAGTATTCCAGATCAATACATTCAATACGTCTCACCAAATTCAATCCTTCAACTGGTATATATAACACAACTATGAAAATCTGGAATGAAATAGAGTTCCAAATTTTCTATACTTCTTGATCAATTCAATCCTTCAACCGTATAACACAACTATGAAAATCTCGAATCAGAAAGAGTTCTAAGAGTTATAGAACACTAATTAGTAATTAATCAATTGCCTTATCCTAATTTATTTATCTACATAAAAAACTCAATTCAAAAACATTAAGTCCTCCTCCGATTCAAACACCTCCACCTTCTTCTCTGTCGTCGACAGCCCAGCCATCGATGACGAGTTCATCCTTCTTCCACGCTTAAACAGCTTCACATTCAGCTTTCCGGAGGTGAAGTTGAGTACAATCTACCAAACTTAGGAGAAATTGACAACATCTCATAACGGTGGATGGGGAAGACAAGATCCAGATGATGGTGGAGTAAACGGTGGAGACGAAGAGAGCCTGACAAGATCTAGAAGATTCGCTCATGATGGTGGATGGGGAAGACGAGGACGAGATGATGGTGGAGTAGGCAGTGGAGAGTGGAGACGAAGGCTGCAGATGACGGTGGAGTAGGCAGTGGAGAGTGGAGACGAAGAGAGCCCTAGAGATTTAAAAGAATCAACTAAATGAACGACATATGAAAAAATCAAACCTAAATGCCTAATATCTGCTACCAGATGAAACTGGGTTGGACCGATTTGATTAAAACCAGCCGGTTCTTCAACAAACCGGCCAGTTTTAATTTTGAAAGGTTTTTTCTAAAAACCGAATCGGACCACTGGCCAGTTCAGACGAAACTGGGTTAGATCGGCCGGTTCGGTCCAGTTCGGTTTTTAAAACGTTGCAATTTACACTTATCAACCATTAACACAATAAAAAATTATATTAAATCGATAAATATTAAAGTCATAAAACAATTTAAGAATAAGTCATAATCTGGAAATTTAAAACATCATAAACATAAATAACATCTTCAAATCCATTTTATGCATCAAGTTTAACGAAAATAACAAAAGTGAAGAACCAAAAACTTGATTTGGAATTGAATCTGGAAAGCTGGAAAACTTTAATGTTCTTCTTGATCCTCTTGGTTTAATCCAATTTAGTAAGATGGTGCTGCCTTTTTTTGGAGTATTTTATGTTCTTTTATATTAGCTGAGGGTCTTAGGGTTAATTCTAGGGTTTAACCATGTCATTTGGTTCTAAAACCACCTTGCAACTTCAAAACATGTGAAAATTCTTGTAATGTCAAGCTCTTGACATTGGAGAAAAACCTTTTGTCATGGTTGTGACATTGCATGAATGATGTGACCCTACAGATAAACCTTATATCACGACCATGAAATTGTATGAATGATCATGGCCCCACCATGTAACCCATGCACATTCCAACTTCCTTCATTCTTTTCTTATCCAGTTTCCATCACTAACAAGCATATCAAAATCAAAAATAAAAGATCAAGCTCCAAAATCATGCCCTAAACCACATAACACTTAAGCATAAAAAGTAATCACATTAACATAATTCTAAGCCTAAACATGCAATAATCATTTAATAGACACACTAAAAAACCTATTAAAACATAGTATAAACTATACCTATCACATAACATAGAGATTGAGAAATTCTGTGTATGAATATATCTACTATAACTTAAAGGAGTTCATTAAAACCTAGAGATAGGACGATATAAATCCTGTAGAATAAGGTCAAACCTAATAATGGAATTCAAAAATTGATAAAGAAATCTTAGAAAATTTAACCTGAGTAATTTGGTTGTTGAACCTAAGATTAGTTGTTAGTAGTATCGAGTGAGTTATTAACATACAATAGGAATTTCCACGGTCCAGTAATCAATAAAAAATTGCATAACAAAAGATTAATTTCTAATGGTTTTAGGAAAAACTCCTAAAATGCTTATATAATAGTTTTCATAAGAATATCCTTTTTTTTTTGTAGAAAATAGGATGATGAATCCATCAAGGTCTAGAGCTTTGCACTTATCTAGAGATTTGATGGTATTTTAAATTACAAAAGCTAAAAATGGTAGAAAAAGAGTTTCCTTGACATTAGCATCTAAATTATGTTGAACAATATTCTGTATCAATATAACAAAAGAAGTAGTAAAAGGAGATCCTACAAATTGAGAAAAGTAATTTTCAATCTTAGATAAGAATTTAGATTGAATATGAAAGATTGATCCATTTGCTTCCAAAGAGACTATTTTGTTAGAGGAATTTTTGGTTAATATACATCTATGAAAAAATGAGCTATTTTTATCTCCATATTATAGCCTTATGATTATAAATCTTTACTTCCATAGTGAATAATCAAAGTTGGTAGCCTGAATGAAGTTGCTCAAAGCTAGTTTTTTTGATCTTGTAAAGAGTAGTTATTAGGTTGAGGTATAAATCAGTTTGAACTTTCTCAAGTTTAATTTTGTAGTGTCTAGGAGATGGTGAAGATTACCAACATTGGCTTTATGAAAAGCTTTGAGTTCATTTCATTGCCCTAAAAATTAGAGCGTTGAAATTGCTTGGTGCCTTTGTAGTTGTAGCTAATTCCTTTCTTGACTGCTTCTTTAAATCCTAGGATATTCATCAAGAAGTTGTTAAAGAGAAAATTTTGTTTAATATAAGATTGGAGAGAGTCAAAATGGACTATAATTGCAAAGAATTCAAATATGCTAGTACTAAGAAAGAAAGCACTTGATGACGCAGTGGTGGAAGATTGGAAATGCTCCTATCTAATTTTTTCCTCGAGAAATCATTGCCCTTATGTTTGTCACTCCAAATAAAAACTTACCCCCACTAGGTAAATAAGTAAACTTAATATTGTTTAGTAAATTTTTAAGATCATCACTAAGTGGATTTCTAGAATAATATTCCTTAGTCTCATTAGGATGAATAATGGAGTTGAAGTCCTTAAGTAGTAGGCAAGTAGTGTTGATACCTTGTGAGATGTTAGATGGTTTATTCCATGGTGATGTTCTTTGGAAGTTATAGTTAAAATCATATATAATGGAATTGTTTAGTTGTAAGTTTAGATCAAGAACTTTACCTTTAATTGAACTAATTGATCACCCATAATTATGATGATTAGTTCCATTTTATTAAAGTTGTATAAGATCAAACTTCTCCCATTAGGGTGAAAAGCATGGTTGGAAGTCAATTTCTTGGATGAAGGCAATATTGAAAGAATGCTGTAATGATTCTTCTTCAATCTAGTTTCTATAATTTCAACAAGTTGAGTTTACTTCCAGTAACAAAATGTTTTGTTGTTTGTTGCTTGATAGGGGCATACAAGCCTTTTTGTATTACATGCTAAGATTGTCATGGTTTTGCAGTAGAAGAAGATAAGTTCTTCTTTTTGCTAGATTTCCTCCATATGATAGCTTGGAAATTCTTTTCTAGTGTTATCTCATTACTGATTGACAATTTTGCTCTTTGCTAGACAAGCCATCTTTTTTAGAAATTGCTATTGGCATAGTAAGAATTGAGCTTTATCCATTAAATTGTGACTGCAAATTTGAGAAATATCTAAGTTCATAGTTGTAATTTTGATTATATTCTCAAGATCTTCAATAGATTTTCTACAAGATTGAGCATTTATTGACTTCTAATTTATGGGAGTTGAATTAACGATTTATTGGATTGGATCAGAATTTAAAGGAATTGAACTACCATTCAAGTATGCAGATGGTTCGTCCTATTGATCCAAATGATATTCTTCTTATATGAATTCCCAGTAGCTACCTATTTCAAAACTTCTTCCTGTGGATTTCCAAATCTTTGTACATTTCTTATTAGGAGGCTTCCAAGCATATGTTATTTTAACCTCATCCTTGACAAGCTACAATTGTCATTGAATTTCATTATGGAAACTTCCTCAGGAAGGTCTACAAGTGCATCAACAGCTACACAAATCCTAGCAAAGTTAATCCATTTAGTTTTAATAACTTGATCAAGACATAACGGTCTTCCAATAGAGCTAGCAAGGTAACTTAGGTCTCTTATTGTCTATTATTCAAGGGGAATATCTGGATATAAATCCATAACTGTATGTTAGTGAGCTTAATGTCTGTAAACTTCACCTTTGGTCTCCAAGGTTAAATTAGAAATGGTTTATTATTAATATGCTAAGTTCCTTCTTTGATGACTGATAAAATTGATTTGGGGTAATTGAATTTGAAGAAGAATATATCATCATTGTTCAACATAATATGAAGGACACGAAATTGCTTTCAGTTAGTCATCACCCAAATTTCCATAACTAGAAAAATGAACTCTTTTTTTGAAGAAGAAGCCATCAATGATGTTTTCAATTTTTGAACTCTTGCCTAAAGAATAGAGATAGGTGGGGAGACATATGTAACATTCGAAGTTGAGATTAGAAGCGCATAATGACGGTTTGGATTTAAGATTGTAGTGTAGTGTCCAACAACCTACCTATAAGTGTGTTTGGTTAGAAGAGTTGTAGCAATAGTAGCATCTGATGCTCTAAAAGAAAGGGAGGTGGAACCAGGAGCTAAGAGGGTGGGGGAAAGACAAGGGGAAATAGGATGATCCAGAGAGGGGGAACAAGAGTGAGCTAAGGGTAAGCAAGGTTTTTAATTTGAAATCATAGTGAATGACTAATGATTAAGGCAAGTGATTGGTGGATAAAATAGTTAGGGGGAGATGGAATGAAGTGAACCAAATACAAGGAAATGAAAGAAAGGAAGAGAGAAATCAAAGGTAAATAAAGAGAGGCAAACTAGATGAAGAATAGTAGTAGCAGCAAGCTAAGACGAGGGAAGAAGGAAGAAGGAAGAAGGAAGAAGGAAGAGCTATGAAAGGAAGCTATATTACATATAAACAAGCCAATCTTCTTACAGGAACAAAGATACAACTCATTAGAAACTTATAGTTTACTTACTAGAAATAGGAACACTCACCAACAATAGATCACCAACATTTAAAAGAAGGCATATTAGGGATAATATCCTATTTACAAGTAGTTTGTGGCTAAAAAATTGATGAACTCTACAATTGAATGAATAATGGAAAATATTGATTGATATGATTGATCTGTTGAATTATTTCTCGAATTTGTGACCTATTTGAGTTAAAAGTGATGAAATTGATTTTCTTAAGGTTAAGAAAATGCTTAAGTGTGGTGGAATTTGACATATGATAATTAACCTATGTTTTTAGTATGATTTTGTGAGCATTTTGCTTATTTTAAAATTTTTTCTATAGGATTGGTGCTCAATTGTATTTTTTTTTACAATCAGTGTATTATCTCTCTAATAAAGAAGGAGCGAATTTGATAAGTTTAAGCTAAGTTAAGGAAGTTTTAGCATGATTTTAGAGAAATATTGGTCCAAGATAGACACTAACATGGCACTTTGTTAAAACTTTGATGTATGTCATGCAATATGGGCCAACAAGGACCCATATTAGTAGTGATTTTTATATGAAATACGATTTTTTTATAGATGTTAAAAACATAAGACCATTACGAGTTTGTGTTAGACCGGTGATAGTTATGACACTTTGAAAATTTTAAGGTTTCAGGAGAATGAAAAGGAAGTTTTTAGGAGGAGAAGGAAACACATCACTAGGAAGATAAGTTAAAGTCTCTTGAGACAAGAATGAAACAATTTTATAGAGAAAACAAAGTATTTCCATCAAGATTTAAGTGAAAGTGAAGGCATCATGATTTCAAGATCCATCAGACTATTTTTTTATATACTCTTTTTAAGTTGTTGGTTTCTTTTATCTTAGCCAAAACTAAATTAGGATAGATCTAGATGGAATCAACACAAAAACTGTATGTTTATATTTATTTTTTAATTTAATGAATGATATATGTTTTAATACAAATCATTTATGATTATTTATTATAATTAAATTAAGATATGCTAACATTTTAAATCAAGTTCATATTTACATATAAGGATTAAGAAATCATATATGTATAGCTTGTAGTATGAATAACAAAAGGTGCATGGAATTTTAGACATAAGACCATATAAATCTTTTGGGTTAGATTCTTAATGTTTTCAATTAGGAAGAGATTTTGATTAATCAACTTAAGAACAAGGGTTATATGTCTATAGAAAGAATATGTCCATAAACATTGAAATTTCTACCAGCCTAAAAAAAGTTAATTATTGAATCATGATAATTTAATAATAAAAAGATTCTATATTTGGGTTTTATTTATCAATTGGTTGTTTCAATCTTTTATGTTACCTTTTTTTATTTTATAATAGCTATTTTAATTTATCTAATAATTCTTTTTTAAATGAATCATTTTTTTGTTAGATTAGAAATTAGAAAGATGGTTATTAATAGTACTCATAGTCCTCATAGATTCAACACTCATATTTAGCTAGACTATACTATAAGAATGATAGTGGCATTTTAGTATTGTTCTTAAAGTACACACAATCACTTTAAATCTCTTCAAAGTTCTTCTTCCTAATCATTGGCTCATTAGCTTCCAAATATGCCACATGCTCTATTAGAATTGGGATATTACCTTCCCTTTTCTCCTTGCATGATATAAGTCTCCAATAGATCATGTATAATTATTTCCTATATAGCATAACAAAATTCATTATTAATCACACACACACATATATTAACAAATATCATCTTAATGAGATGTCTCATGGCTTCAGATATGTTAAAAAGCTACAATAACTTTAGCAGTAGCTAGGAAAGGTTGTACTAGCCTCCATATCATCCTTCATATCAACAATAACAAAATTAACAAGAGAGATAAATTTATCAGCCTTAGCCATAGAAAAAAATCTTCTCTAATGCCCCTAGGGTACTTAAATTGAAATATTTGCCAAATGAATGCTTATCCTAATTGTCTTAGTTTCACCCAATAAAAAAATTTAAAATATATCATGTGGAATCAAGTTAATACTAGCTTCTAAATCCACTAATTCCCTTCTAATTAATGAATTACCAATAATAAAAGAGATCGTAAAACTCTTTATATTTTTTATTTTCTAGTACAGCTTATTTAGTAAGAAGGTAGAGTATTCCTCACTTAAAGTAACCACTAAAAACTCTTTATATCTCTTATTGTTGAAAGCAAACACTTAAAAAACTTATCATATTTTGGCATCTATTAAAGAATTTTTAAAAAGGAATATTAATATGTAATTTTTTGAAAAATTCTAAAACTTATTAATTAATCTTCCTTCACATATTTCTCAAGTTCGAAATTGTATGGAATTTTTTATTTGTATTCTTTGACAACTTTCTTTTTTGGCTCCTCTTCCTTTTCTTTCTCCTTCTCCTTATTCTTCTTTTCATGCAAAGTAGCCTGCTCTTCCTTTTTTTCTCTTATTTTTTCAAAATTTAACTCCCTTGTACTTCTCAAAAACACCACTTTTGCTTGCTCCCTTAGGTTTGGCTTAGTGTTACTAGAAAAAAGACCTTATTTCCTTTTAAAGATAAGCTTAACAAGTTATCCAATTTGAGTTTCTAAGTTATCAATCGAGTCTTCTAAATTTGAAAGAAATTCCTAGTATTTTAGAAGTAATAATGAATTTTATCATAAGTATCTCAAACTTGGTTGCCTTTATTACTACTATTAATGCTAAAATTTTAAGTGGAGGCCCTTATCCCTATTGTCCTTGATTATTTCATAAGCAATTAGGATGCTTTTTCTGCCTAGATTATAAGTATAACTATAAGGATTATTATGAATCGATTCCCTATAAAATTAACTTTATTAATTGGCTTTTTCATATTATAAAGTGACTAACTTTTATGATTGGTTTGTCCATCATAACAGATATACAACTCATCACTTGCTTCAGTTTACTTGCCAAACTTATGTTATTTATCTTTTGGTTAAAGGTTTCAGCATCATCTCTAATGTTCTCAACACGTTAACAGTACAAACATTACCTAATTTTGGCTTTAGCCTCAAATTCCTTAACTAATAGTTATTTATATCTATATTCTCAATCCACTTTTAAAATTTCTTAAGATTTTTAAAGATAATGGTCCCATATAACGATACAAAAATAAATTACTTAGATGGATAATTTGATATATTATCAAATCTTAACATTTATATTTCCAAATTGAATCTATGGTACAGTCACTTTCTTAATAAATACTTCCATATCTATTAAATATCATGTAACATACCACTCCTGTAGAGCATAAACCAAACATACCAAAGGATATTCGGGAACATACTCTATGAAAATGATATGTTAAGACAATTAAATCAATTCATTTTTTTGCTTTTTAATCCATCGCTTGTAACATAAAAATTCCAATAATCATATTCTTCCATTTTTATCCACAAACATATACATTCTCAAATGTCATTACATTTCCAAAATTTCACATGTACAATATACAACGGTTGAGAGATACAATCCTTGATACAATTTAACTAAGACATTTGCAGGTACAACTGATCCTGACACTGATCCATATCTAAATGCAGAAGTTACTGCAACTAGACTAGCTAGATTTTTCTTGAACCTGAAAAACAATGGTACAATTTTGATGAGTTTGCAAACTTAAATGTTTTGGCCCACGAATTCTTTTTATGTTGACAAGCATGATTTAAATAAATTATGAGGTCATGATAGAATAATTATTGGAGTTTAATTATTTATTACAGTGTTCGTAGAGTTTTATTTCACTGGTTAGTGAAATTAAAGCAGTAAGAATGTATTGAGGGCAATTTTGGCATGTAACTTAAGTAGAAAAGCCATGAAGCATTAAAGGAAGGGTAAAGTGGACATTTAGCACTCATTAAGGGTAGAATTAGAAGAGGAAAAATGTTGTCTTGTACATTAAAAGGAGAAAAACGTGAATGAAGGGAGAGAAGAAGAGAAAAAAGTGAAAAAGAGAAAGAAAGGAGAGAGAGTTGTTCATTAGAGAAAAAGAAAGAAGACAAAGTTAGGGTTTCATCTTTTCTTAGTTTTTAAGAGTGATTTTGAGGGTATTCAAGAAGAGAAAAAGAAAGAGGAAGAGAAGAGCTTCCGTTTGAGCCACTTTGTGTGGTAAAGATTTAAGCTAAGCCCACTTTTAATCCTTTGGATTTTTTTGAAGGGTTTTGGTTCATGAAGCTTAGGAAATACATAGGCTTAAGTATTCTAGAATCAATTTTTAGTGAATATACTTTTTGGGTTCTCATTTTGTATTCTTATTGAATTAGAATTTCGCCAATGTTAAAAGGAATCAAGAGAGGCAAGAGGAGCAAAAGGAAGGGCAATTTTAAGCAAGTTTTTAAGCAAGGTCCAGGTAGGTTACATGTTTATAGTTAAGTTAATGAGCTAAGAGTATTTTTCCGAATCAAAAGATTCAAATGATTTCAATTGTTTTATAAATGTTGCATTTATTGCTTCTTGAATGATTGAAGTATTTGCTATATTGAAAGGTTGTCAAACTACCAAAAATAAAAATATATTTCCAATTCTCCAAAAACTAGGTAGCTAGTGGTGAATTGGGTCGAATCCATAAGGAATTAGCGCAAAGTTACTCAAATGCTCAGAAAATTACAAATTAAAAGATTGAGATTACGGGAGATGTAAATAAAAATAAAAGCAACGCAGAAAATTAAAAGAGAGCTATAGTGACAGATACGATGTGAGCATGAGGTATTGGCATAAAACAGATCTGGATAACAAATAACGAAATAAAACGAGATTAAAATGCAATGGATGAAGACCTAGCCAAGATACTCTTCAATTCAACCTGGAAATTTGATCATTGACATCATAAGATAAAATAGACAATTCAGATAGACAAAGTTATAGCCAAAGGTGACGTACTCATTGACCAATCTTTTCTTACTTTGTCGGTAACCCCAGGAAACGCCCTAATAAGTTACTTCCCTAATCTAAAGACAACCCCCGGGAAATGCCCTGACAAGATTAATCTATAGTTGCATTAAGAATGAAAAAGACCCTTGTCCTAACCAATAAATTCAGAAACGTCGTAATCTATTAAGTCAAATTATTTAACTCCATCGATTTTACCACCAACATAAATTGTTCACTAGATAAAACCAATTCGCTGCTTTGACAGAATAATATCCACGACAATACTATCCTATTAAGCAATTTATCACTTAATGAATCACACAACTCGTGACATGGCATAATTAACTAAGCAATACTAAATCTGGTTCAAGCACAGGAATTAAATAAATATCTGAATTGCATAAACAAATAAAAACATAGTCTCACAAATCATCCATGGCTGAATATCCAAGCACCCTGACTAGAAAAGGGTTTATTTGTTCATAGCTAATCTAAGAACACAAGAAAATAACATGAAAACTGAAATAACGATCGTGGCTGGCTGCTAACTATTGAAAAATAGAGAAAGAAGAGAGGACGTTCAAAAGTTAAAGCTAAAGTTGTCAGAGGTGTTAAGAGAGTTTGATTTCCTTATGTCATAAGGAATTTATAGTCTCCAATTTGTAACCCTAGCCAAAATTGGTAGAAGTTTCCTAGTTAGTCTTCAATTTGGACTCTTCATTATGGCTTCCCAGGTGGTGTCCGGCATCTTCAACAAAGATCCAACCCAAAATAGATGACGATTGGGCTTTAAAACTCGTCCATAAATTCGGCCCAGTTCTTGCCGAATACAACATGGGCATATCGTATCTATTTCCAGGGTGTAACTTCACCAAAATAGCCCAAATCTCCTGCATTACAATTCCAGTCTCCACTTTGGTCTCCTGCATACGTAACAAACATAAAAGCATACAAAAACACACAAATAATAAACAAACACATGCAAAATGAATGCAAACTATCCTATAAACCATGCATGAAATGCAACCTATCATATATGTTTGGTACATGAATCTTGATGATGACTTATGAAATGAAGATGGAAATTGTATTTGAAATATATCATGCTTATGGAAATCATGTTTCCGAAATGTGTCTTTCGTGCAATATGTTAACAAGTCATGAAACTTTTATTTGTGTGTGAGTTTGTGGTCGTCCATCATGTTATGTCACGTGCACATTGACCATGTTAAAGGCTTCTCTTGCCTGCCTGCTAGTGGCATGGAACTCCTTCATGGACTCCTTCCTGTTTACCGGAGATTCTCAAGAACTCCTTCATGTTTATTGGAGATTCGTAAGAACTCTCTGACGTTTATCGAAGCTTTGCAAGAACTCCCTTATGTATATGGATTACCCAAACCATTATGAGTGCTTAGATTG
This sequence comes from Erythroxylum rotundifolium, assembly GCA_027563915.1. Classification (NCBI taxonomy): domain Eukaryota; kingdom Viridiplantae; phylum Streptophyta; class Magnoliopsida; order Malpighiales; family Erythroxylaceae; genus Erythroxylum; species Erythroxylum rotundifolium. The sequence goes on from JAOSBO010018830.1 coordinate 12,146, forward strand.
TTTATGATTTGTTGACAAGTTTGATGAATACATGACTTATGTTGTTTATGAATTGTTGACAAGCTAGAGAATTTGAGAAATGTGTGTTTTATGGATTTAATGCAATTTACTATGGTAATGAATATCTTCAATAATTTTGCTTATTTCTCGGCTATAAACTTGTTACCCATGAGCTTCTAGCTCAT
>JAOSBO010018846.1:0-12328 GCA_027563915.1 Erythroxylum rotundifolium
TTCACATATAAAACCCAACTTATTCATTAGCAAAATTCATCCACTAATCCTATAACTCATCACTATCACCGAATTACCCCTTACACAATTCATGCATTTATTCACTGCTAAACCGTAAAACATCACCAAGTCCATAGAACTTAAAACTTTAAAACTTCACTTACTTGATTTAATAAGCTTTCGGCTGTGCTAGTAAATCACGTGTAAAGGATAAAGAGCAATCAACTCTATCAACAAATGGACAGCCTTCCTATATTTTCAGAATCAATAACCAGTGTTTTTTTAAATTATATTTTCTAACAAAACCTTCAGTATGAAAGAAAAACAACGGAGGAACTGAAGTCCTCCTCTTCGCGGTTGTTGCATGATTAACATGTACCACTATATAATGTTGCCACTTGTTACAAAATAATTTAGCCATTTGTCACATATAGTCGGACTAAAATATCCCGAATTTTACAAAAATTCTAAAATTCACCAAAAATTTTGAAATAATAAAATGACTCTCTAAATAAATTTTCAGCTAAAAAAGAATTTACCAAAAATTTCAAAATGTGCAAAATGTACAAAAATTGCCAAATCACATTAAATACAATCCAATTCAATTTTCAAGCACAAAAATCATATTTTGCCTAACAATTACATTTATTAACAAATATACCGGGAAATGTCATGAATGCATGTACAACCATTACATGTGCAAAATTCACTATTCACGTGCATATTGAATGCTTGAACATAGCTAAAAAATTTTAAACACGCTAACCTGTTCCAAATTACTGTCTTACCCTTCCCATCGGTGATGGGATGTTACAGTCAAGAAGTCTTTAAACCTAATTCCGAAGGCTAGGGTTATTGATTCAATTCTTCTTCACTGTATTCTACAAAGTGTGGGATCAAAAGATTTGGAAACAATGAATGATGAACATTGTCTATTTCATCTACTCACTCACCAATCTACTAATCTTCCATTCTTGATTCTGAACTACATGATAAAGTCTAAGGAGGATTATCATCTAAAAAGTGGTTCGTTACCTTACGGTATGTTGTTGACAAGATTCTTCAAAGAATCTGGAATCCTACTTGATAAAGGAAACAGAGTAGAGCTGGATATTAAGAGTGTTATCAATGCCTCTACTATTGACAAAATGGGGATCAAGACTGAAGCTGAAGCAGATAAAGATTTCACACTGAAAGCACTATCTAAAGGGAAACTTTCAATCAGACGAAGCAGGAAAGAAGATGTTTCATCTAGAATGCAAGCAAAAGCTCAATCATCCGGAAGAATCTCAGTAGAGGTAAAAGTTGTACAATCTTCTTATAAGTCAATACAAGCCAAGATGATTCCTAAAAGGAAAGAAGTAAAGGTTCAACAACAAGCTCACAATGTCTTTAAAAAGGAAGGCCAAGACTCTCCAATCTGAAAGACCTAAGAAGTCAAGAAGGTTACCAAGATTGATGACCTTACCATAACAAGAATAGAAAAAGAAAAAAACTTTGATTCTTGGTCAAGTTTCTGAAAATGCAAAGGAGTAGCAAAAACAACAACAGTAGCCTACCAAAGGAATTGTCTCTATCCCTCAGACTCAATCAAAACAACCATCTGTAGAGACAGAGATAAAAACGAAGTTAGTATTTGAGCTAAAGAAGTCTCAATAACAACTCTCTTCCAAGCCGATAGAAGAACAAAAGAAGACGAAACTGATTCAGAAAAAGATGGTTTCATCGTCTGATGTTCAACAAAAAACACAGACTGTTGGAAAGCAGCAAGTAACTTACAATCCCCCTCAACCAATGAAGAAAGAAGATTTGAAGATGAAGATTATAGAAGAATCAATACTTGATCACAACAGAGGTTCAATTATCATTAGAGGGTTTCCTAAACAAAAAGTTAAGGTTCAAGTTGATCCTGTAATAGTAAACGATCAGATGATACATCTTCTGAGCCCTGAAGAAAGAAGATCATATGGTATTCTGCAAGATGAAAAGGAAAAACCATATCTATTGAAGATGACAAAAAGTCCTTACACCATCTATCCAGTGACAAGCAGAACAATGAAAAAGATTGTATTAGATGCACAACATAGACGTCCAATACTGGTAGACAACAAAGACAAAGGAAAGAAGAAGAAATTTCCTAAGAAAGAAAAAGATGATCTCACTGAAGAAGAAATTCGAGTGGTGATTAAGAATATAGACGATGTAACTTTGGTACATCAACCACAGATGAAATTTTCAAGGTCGTTGGGATAATATCAAAAGGAAGGTACAAAAGTATTACAATAGAAGGTATATTTTTCTACTTAGAAACCTATGTGCATTTACTTACTCATTTTAAACCTTTAGGTTTCATTCCTTAGTCGAAAATATCCTACACCTTCTAGGAAAACCAATTTTAAAACTACACAAACCTGATGATCTCGAAATCACTCACCAAACACAACCTTTCCAATTACCCTCCATCAAAATAATTAAGTTAGACGATTCAGTTAGCAAACCGTCTGTTTGTGTATCTTCATCCACTCAGTGAAAAGCTACAAGATTCTACCGTTAATTAGGAGCTTTTGAAGAATTTCATCGAGTGGACTGAAGCTAGTGAAAAATAGAAGGAAGTTTTAGAAGCCTTAGCTAAATATGTTGAAGAAATTGATACTAAGATGATGAACTAAGTGACTCAATAGGTGATCTTCATGAGAAAGTAGCACTTCTACGTGTGACTATAGAAGAAGACCTCAAGACGATCTGCATTGATATTCAACATATATTCTCTGAAATTTTGAAGCGTCTGAAATGGCATATTTTTTGATTAATAACAAATAGCTAGAGAATAGTAGAAAGGAGAGGAGAATTAGTATTAGAATTTTTTATATACACATTGTATATCTTGCATTATTATTCGTCTTAATTTATATATTATTTGATTTGTCTGAAAATTATTCTCCTAAATATTATCATTATTCTTCTAAATATCTTTTTTATCTTCTAATATTATGATTATTTGTTATCATCAAAAAGGGGAAGATTGTTAAGGCAAGAAGACTTCACTTCTTTTATTGATTTTGATGAAAGTCAAACAAAGTGTGTGTACTGTTCTGATGAGTTTATTAAGTGGACAAATAACTGTAAGTAGCACAAATCATCAAATCAAGACGATATTTAAGAGCTGACTAACATAAAGTGTAAAACAGATCAGACGAAGTCACATAACTAAGATGAAAGTAAAAGACAAAGCAAAGGCATAAGACGAAGCATAGAAATCAAATCAAGATGATACAATTGAAGAATAACCTACAACGTCAGTTAGTTAGTTAGTTGAAGTTGGTTATAGGACTCAACTAATAGTAGATATCTGAAGATTCTACAAGCAGTTTTCTCAAGAAGACCGTTGGAGAATTAGCCTATAAATATCAGTTGTAGTCGTAGACTAAACAAACTTTTTACTTACTTTACTTACAAGAAATAATTTTGTGATCAAATGAGTATACTATAAAAATATCCTGAATGGAAAGAAGGAAGAAGAGAGATCAAGAACACTTGTAACGTGAGTGTAGAAAGCTCAAACAATATCTTTTCAAGTGAAAGGAAGGCTAAAGCCTAAAGAGGCTAAGATAGCAAATAAAGAATACTTTGTGAAAGAGACCTGAAGAGGCTATGGAAGAGTAGAAATAATACTTGTAAAGTTGCAAGAGGTAGTGTTAGATAAATTATAAGGACTGCACGTAGCCCAAACGTTAAGGGTGAACTAGTATAAATCGTGGTGTCATATTCTCTAACCCTTATCTCTTTAATTTCTTATTATTAGAAAAATAGATACTATTTCTGCTATTGCATTACTTAAATGAATTAAGTGTGTTGTCTTGTAATCATCTGAGTTTTTTAAAAAAATCAAGAAAATTCTAAAGATTACTATTTTAGATGATTTAACACAATTCAAACCCTTTTCTTGTGTATTTACATATTATATGTGATTTCTATATTAAAAAATGATTTATTTCAAATGAGATGGGACATTATTAATTTGGACAGACTAGCACATATTATACTCCTTGATTGGATTAAGTCATGGACCTCGTAAGCTATAAGCTGTAGGCAATGGATCTCATATAGATGTTTACTAAGAATAGCAAGTACATTGGATGACATACCATGAGAAAATTATATGGATGATCTATTATAGTGTCATTAATAGTCTCTTCATAGCAATGGTGCTAATATCCTTAATTAGACTTGAGATACTCAAGGATATCTTGGATACTGATCTTGTATTTTGACTCCATTCCTCGTTATCTCTCAAAGGTTGGTCACAAGGTGGAGATTGGGTACAGCTTGAGGTACTCGAAGGTAATTGAGTAGCCAATAAAGGAATCACCACTCCTGATAGAAGGATATGATATCTACAGCCTCTTGTCAGGTTCGTTACTTGGGAATCACTAGCTAGAGCGAAAATGTCATTATGATAGTCTTCAGTGACATATCCAATTAAGTAATGAGCCTTGAGGATAAGAACTAACATCACTTAGGCTTATGTCACATCTGGTGGGAGTTGACATTTTAACCATACTCTGAACCAAGTGGAGTATAGATGTTGAAAGGATGAATTATATAGGAACATTGTCCATTGAAGGGGTTTGTAGTTAAACCAATGACTTTTGATCAATTAGGAGTCATAATGTGTTGCATGGTGTGTTGCTAGATACTACTCATAACTTGCTTGAATTAAATGTTAATTCAAGTGGTCGATATAACCAAGAACCCAATAGGTCATATGCATTGGTGATGTGAAGAATGAGTAAAATGGGTTTGGATATTGATCAAAGATATAAGAGAATATTTTGGGATTGTATCGCGATATGATCGGGATAAGAAACATTGTAAAGGAAGGAAAAAAGTGGGTGTTGCATGACTATTAGCCTTGAAAATTTCCAAATTTCCACCAAAATTTTCAAGCCTAATTAATTGGTATTTGTGGCCACTTCATTCCTATTATTCCTTTATTCATAATGGGGTTAGAGGAGGCCAAAAGTTGGCAAAAACTTACTCATTTTTGTGTGTAGTATTGTAAGAAAACTAATGAGAAATACAAAGAGTTCACCTTACACACACTTATTCTCTAAACTATTCTTTAAAGAACATACAACAAAGCTAGCACTTGTTATGTGTTCTAACCATTCTTCCTAAGAGTTTTCTGGCTTTGATCTTCATGTGGATATCATTAGAGACATTCTCTTTTGGTCTTTTTGGTTTACAACAACCCAAAGAGGTGTAGACAACAAAGAATAAAAGAGTTTGTAAGGTATACATCTTAAGTTCATATGTTTTGTTTTACTACATCTAATGGCATATGTTTGATTCTATATTTTTTTGTTTCATTTTATTTTTCGTTACATATTTTCTGATGTGTGATGCATGTGATGTATAATTGGAACCCAACAAACATCTCACATATAATGGCTAAAAAGTGAGGATAGAAACACATCATTATGTCACAGGGTTGTTATTAAGCAAGTTCTAATATTATAAAACCCTCAATATTTCATAAGCACACGGGTTGTAAGAGTAGTAGTTAGGGTATTGGTCCCATAAGGAATTAGTTAAACTAATTAAATCCTAACTTTGTTTAACATCTAAAAACTGTAATTAAAATGAAAGTAAAAATGAGCAGAAAATTAAGCAATTGAATATAGGTTGATTGAAAATGAATTTCTAAAATTAATGCAAGGAAAACTAAATTGATAATAATTACTTAAAAACCTAGAAATTGCACAAGGAAGATTAAATAATTTGAGAAGAGGGGATTTATCCTATCATCAATTGCTAATTTAATTACTTTTGAGTTAATAGGTATCGGTCCTACAATTTCACAAATTGATTGTCCTCTCTCGAGTCCTAATCATTAAACTCTAAATCATAATCCATAATTGATTCCAAAGTTTAAGCTCTCAATTAACAAAACAACCCACATTCCAATTAGTTCTTAAGTAATCTAATAGACAATTGGGTTCTCTCATGAGATCTCCCTTTATATAATTACCAATTTGATTTTTTATGAGATATATTAGGTTGTTAACCCTTATTCATCAGACTAACATATTACTATTAGTTCACTCTTTTGATTTATTACCAAAGTTTGAAAAAAATGACAAACAATCATAGCACCTTAACACGTTAACATCAAAAGCAACCAAATCATAATTGATTCAATAATAAATCCTAAATGAAGTTTAGAACATCCTTAAATAAGTATTCATCTTCCTTAAATAAATATTCATCGCACACATTAAATGAAATAAACATAAGAAGAATTAAGAAAATTAACTCGGAAGGATGGTTGGAATGGTTGGCAGCAATAACTCCTCTACTTCTTCTTCTTCTCTTTTTTCCTTTTCTTTCTTCCTTGGCTTCTTTCCTTAATTGGTAAGATGGAGGATTTTGATTAGGTCATATTTTGTCCTTTTATCATGTTTTTGTCTTTTATGATAAAAACCAGGTTTTACCTAAGCCAAAATGTCCAAAATGATCCTCAAAAAATAGAAATGGAAACAGATCCCCGAGTCTATATTGCACTAGTCATAATCGTGGTAGGTATGTCATGATCATGGCAATTGAAAAAGAGTTTTTATGATGATTATAGCAATGATATATGGATTGTGACCCCTAAATGAGCTTATGTCATGATCGTTATCACTTTAGTCATGATCGTGGCCATCTCTAGGTTGATTGGGATGTCACATTCATAACCCTAGCTCTTCCCCCAAGCTTTCTCCAACTTCTCTCAATCTTGTTTATCAGAACTTGAACGCTAACAAGAAAATAAAAATACCTCAAATGCAAAATTAAAGTCCAATAATATTCTCTAAATCTCATAAAACTCCAAAACATAAACGCATAACACATTAACATAATTTTAAACCTAAACATGCACAAATCATCTAATCAAAAATTAAAAACACACTAAAATACGTATTAAAACGTAATGTAAACTATAATTATCAACTTTGATATCAAAAGAACTAGCAATAGCTTAATTTCTTTAGAAAATAGTAACAATAAGTTAGAATCTCAACATTAATTGCTTAAAGGGGGTTTTTCAGCACTTCTTAACATTATAAATGTGCCAACCAATGTATACTCCTCCAGTGTTTTCCTCAGAGAAATAATTCAGCAGTGTCTTACAATACAAGAAGTAGAAAACTTTTGTAAACCTATTTCCATACAAGAGAATGAAGATATATTAGGATCTTTACATCCCCGTAAGCCTCCTAGCCCCAATGGCTTTAATATAAAGTTCTTTGTTAAATCTTAGCCTCTTGTAAAGAACTTATTCATTGATGTCGAACATGAATTTTTCAACAAAGGATCCCTTTGTTATAAACTTAATATAGCCTTCATTACTCTCATTCCTAAAAATAGCGAGCACAAGAAATCTAAAGACTTTCATCCTATAACCTGTTGTAACTCTATTTATGGGATTATTTCGAAAATCTTGGCCTATAGATTGAAGAGAGTTCTCCTAAGTTACATTGATTGAACTTAAGGTATTTAAATTCCTAGTAGAATTATAGGTGATAATGTTCTATTGTTATAGGATTTGGCAAAATCTTATTCAAAGAAGAGAGGCATATTGAATTATTGCTTAAGGATTAATTTGAAAAAAGCCTATGATAGTGCGCATTAGATTTTCGTCATCAACATTCTCACAACTATGTAATGTCCTAGTCCTTTAATTCAGTGGATCATAAAATGTATCACATCTCCCTCATTCAACATCCTTGTCAATGGATAACCTACTAAACATTTCCAAAGTTGTAAAGGTATTCGCCAAGGTGATCCTATCTCTTTGCACTAGTTATGGGAATTTTTAATATACTTCCTAGGTTTAGGAAGCTACAAATTACAAACCTTTATTTTGATAATGACCTCATTCTCCCCTCCAAATTTGATTCCACTTTGCTTAAGCCCTTATGAAAGCTCTCAAGTTGTTTAACAAGTTGTCTAGTCTATAAGTTGACTGCTCCAAAAGTGGTTTCTTTCTATCTAGGAGTGTTGTGATATAAGAGCAGGTTTTTAAGTCTATCACTAGCTTTAATCATTGATATCTCCTTATATTATATCCTAAGATTTAGTGACTACTTCAATCTAAAAGAGATTTTGTTATTCTAATTGACAAGATAAATAATAGAATCTCTTCCTAGGGTTCAAAGAATCTTTCCACTACAGGTAGAGCACAACTGATTGTATCAGTTTTGAACTCCATCAATGTTTATTAGGCTACCTATGTTGCTCTCCTTGCCACTTTCACAAAAACCATTGATAAGATTTTCAGAAAATTTTCGTTGTGTAGTAATAAAGAAACCTCCAAGAAATATAAAATGAAGTTGTCTGATTTAAGTATTCTAAAAGTTAAAAGAGGTCTCATAATAATTACTCTCAAAACAATGAACACAGTCATTATTAGTAAGAGATTATAAAGGCTATTGATTGACAAAAGGCTTTATGGTGTAAATGGATTCATGAATTCTATATCAAATAAAAAAGTATATGGAACTTCATTATAAATATCTTTGTATCACCTATAAAAATATCCATTCTGAATAAAATAGAAAAATTAAAATCTAATTTCATTTACTTTATTGGAAATGGAAAATCAATAAGGTTTTGGAAAGACAATTGGTCGTCAGAAGAACTATAGGAGAATTTAAGTACTACTACAACCCTTAAAGAACTTTTAAATAAGGAATATCAGTAACTAAAAAACTTTGTAATAAGGCTTTGTTCAAACAAGCTTTTGTCCCTAATTCTATAATCAGAAATTATCTAAACAAACATGAATACTAAGAATGACATTATCACTAATTACCTCGAGCCTCTACCATATTATGGTTAGCATTGAAGCACAAATTTGGAACAATGGATAATTTGGTCAAGCTTTTTAATATCTTCAACTGGTGCATCCTTTGTAAGAAGGTTAAAGAAAGCAAAAACCATTTATTCTTTCAATTTGAATTTGATATAGAAATATGCAGAGCAATGATGCTCAAATGTCACATTTTTATGCTTTATATGATTGGATAAACATAAGGAATTTTTGGTCCACCATCAAGTACTCCAATATCATAATAAAGAGGTGTTTTAACATTATCATTTGTGGTCACAACCATTTGAGGCGAGAAACAATCAAAATTTTAAGGATAGGAGTCTTGGCAAGGGGCAATTATATAAACACCTACTCTAACAGTTTATAGCCCGCATTAGCATCTTTAAACAAAAATTTTAGGACATGGAATGCATGATAAGTAATTGGAACGTGTAATTCTAAAAGGGATAGAGATATGTAATCATCTTGCCTTAAGCCTTTAATTACATATGATCTTTTCATATTAAATCATTTATTATACTAATGTATGTCAACTTATAGATCTTGACTGCCTTCAAAGGATTAGTACAATTTCTCTTTTCTCAATAAAAATTTAGTGGTTTTTTAGGCTCTATTAAAATCGAAAACTTTGATTGTATTTCATGTCAACTTTTTAAAAGTCATGATTTACCTTTTTCCCTTAGTGATTCCATTTTGGAACTTTAAATATGATTCATTATGATATTTGGTAATGTGCTCCTCATGATACTATAGTTAGTTTAAGATATTATGTAATCTTTGTTGATGATTTTTCTTATTATACATGGATTTATGTCATACATTATAGGTATAATATTATCTATTTACTCTTGTTTTGCTAATATGATTCAGACTTAGTTTTCTTACAAGATTAAAATATTTTGGCTAATAATGCCATCAAATATAAAGAAGACTTAGTTTTCTCAGTAAGGTATTATTATCCTAATATCTTTTGTAGGTACCTCTTAACAAAATGGTAAAGCAGAATAAAAACATAGACATATCCTTGATACTATCTGAGCCCTCTTTATATCTTTTTTTTCAAAATCCTTTTATAGAGAAGCAACTTTTACTGTTGTATATACTACAAATACTATCCTTCTCTTATCATAAATAATATCTCTCCACATGAATGCCTATTTAATTATACTCTTGATTACCAAACTCTCTAAGATTTTGATTGTGCTTGTTTTATTTTCTTACAACCTTACAAGTAAACCAAACTAGAACCATGAGCATGATTATATTGTTTCTTAAGATTTTGTATAAAACAAGAAGGGTGTATTTGTTAGAATCCCTTATCATCGGGGCTTTTTACCTTTTGTCATGTAACCTTCTAGGAATATAAGATGATTTTTAGTCTTTCAAAATTCTGAGTCAGTGAACACCTTCATTAATTCTTCTTTAATCATACCATTTCTCTTTTTCCTAACATTTCTATTACAGTTTCTGCTAGTAGCCTATGCAGTTTGACCTTTTTACATTTGATTTCACTACATCTTCTCTAACTATGGAGCTATCAGATCCTCCAAATGACTATCCCTCATTAAAACCTCTCCCTCTATTACTAATTGTATAAATTAACCTTTTATTTGTCATTATTATTTCCATGTTTATTCCACTATTGTATCTCTATATGAGTAAAGTAATGGCGAAAGAATTATAGGCACGTACCCCCAAAAAAATGTGGGACTTGATTGACTTACCTCCAACTAAGTCAATTGTTAGTTGTAAATGGAACTATATAATAAAAACTTGAATAGAAGGATCAATAGAAAGATATAAAATCCTATTGTTACTAAAAGATTCACTCAAGAATATAACATTGATCATGACGAGACCTTGAGTCTTGTAGCCCGATTGACCTCAATTAGTAGCCTTATTGCTATTACTATGAGAAAAAGATGGAAACTACTCCAAATAGATGTCAAGAATCCTTTCTCGAGGAATATCTTACAAAAAAAGGTGTATATACAACCTCCTCTAAGGTATGATCTTCCTCATAATAAGATTTGTCATCTTTACAAAGCCTTGAGTAGGTTAAAATAAACTTCTTGAGCATATTTTGCAAATTAAGTTTCACCATTAAACATATTGGTTCTAATTCTAACTCTTATAATTTTGCCCTGTTTCTTTACTAAATATATCAAGGGTCCACTCTTCTTCTTCACTATATGGATGGTATGAAAACAAGTGGTGATGATACATGGTATATCTCTACATTTATGTAATTTATCCATCAATAGTTTAAGATTAAAGACTTAGGTAACTTGACCTATTTTTTGGGTCTTAAGGTATCCTCTGATGAATCTAAATACTATCTACCATAAACAAAGTAAGCCACTAACCTTATCTCTGAAGCTGAAATTACTAATACTAATACTTCTAGCACTAGATTTGACTCTAATGATCACCTTTCTACTACTAATGGGAATATACCTAATAATGGTACGCTTTATTGCCAATTAGTTGGTAGTCTTATCCATGTTACTATCTTTTATCCAAATATTGTTCATACTATTCACATTATGAGTCAATTCATGTCCACACCTTAAACCACTCCTCTATTATTCTTGATATATTAAGGCACTTAGAGGTATTTTATTTTATGGCCTTCATTTTCTCTACTCTTGACTATAGAAGCTATAAGCCTTTTCTTTTGATTATTGGGTTGGGGACCTAATAGACTGTTAGTCCATTAGTGGTCACTATTTCTTTTTGGAAATATGAAAAGAAATAAACAATTATCTCTCACTTTAGTATGTAAGCCAAATATAAAGCTTTTATTGATACTACCTATAAACTCCTCTAGTTATGATGGTTGCTTTAATATATGATTGTTTCTTTCTCTCCTGTAGTTTCTTTTTATTGTAATAACCATAGTGCCATAAAAATTTCTTATAATGATGTCTTTCATAAAAGGACTAATATCCAAAATTAATTGTCATTTTGTTCAACATCATGTTCTCTAAGGCATTATACAAATTATTTCTATTTTATTACAGTCGCGTATTGCAGACATCTTCACAAAGTCACATCTGCCTTGGCACTTTGCAAATGTTGATTCTAAACTTAAGTTCTATCTTATAATACTTTAAATTGGGGGGGGGGAGGGGTATTTAGTAATAATCTCATCCTTAAGTATAACATCTAATAGCCAACTAATTACCATTGTAATAGAGTGAATAAAATTAATGATCTCTTCCTTATTTGGTTTGGATTATTGCATATAAATATCCCTTATACATTTTATGATAATACAAAAATTTAAAGAGCATCCTTTCATTTGTCTTTTTATATAGTGTTTCTTTAAATAAGATTACCCTATTAACTTTAAATTAGATGTTTTGTTATTGATAGGTTAACAAAGTTGAAGATCACTTATATTTATCATTAAGCATTTAGTCTAATGCTTTTAGGATCATCTGTTGGACC
>JAOSBO010018933.1:0-12319 GCA_027563915.1 Erythroxylum rotundifolium
CTAGGCAGATAAAAGAGCATTAACACAATCACCAAAAAGACATATATGAAACTTCATATATTGAGCATCCAAGTTCTTCATAAACAAGTCCATAACACAGTGCATTGTTCGACTCTTGATTAAACTCTATTCAAGAAAAATCTAACTACAAGGCATAAATCCTAACTCAGGAATTTATAACAATGTAATCAAATATGACAATGTAAAATAACTCCCTTTTGAAGCCCCTCGAACTCAAGCCATCGCTACATCTTCAAGAGGAAATGGTGTTTAGCCAAGCATCACTTCGGGAGCACTCACTACTATAAACACACCGATAGCATCCATGGCAGCAACAACCAGATGATAGCGATGATGAGAAGTAAAGAAAATTGGTGATGGATGAAGGTCGAGAGTGAGATTTGAAGTGTCTGTGTCGACTCTCCCGAATGTATTTCTATCCAGTCTTCTCCCCGAATAACCTAATTAGCATGTTTTTAAAAGTAGGGTTGCGAGTCGGGTCGGAACAGTGAGAGATTTTTCCCAAATATGGTTGGGTTTTCAAAATTTTGCCACGACGAGCCTACCTATCTTTTGTGGATCCTTCGCCATGGCGAGAAAATTAATCTTCGCCGTGGCGAACTTTTCTCAAAGGCTTTGCCTAATTCTTTGTTCTTCACTATAGCGACATATGAGCTCGTCACAACGAACTTTTCCCCAAGACTATCTCCTATTAACTTCAATTCAGCATGTTGACTTTGTTCTCCTTGAGCATCCTATAATCAAAAATAGCAATTTGCAGTATCAATTGTTCTTAGAAAACTTAAGAGATTCAATTAGTACCAATTGTGAAAATTTTTACTATCGAATTGCATAAAATAAAAATGCACACTCAAGAATTAATTTAAGCACAAAGTCAAGAATTAAGAGTCGAAAAGCATGGTAAAAATCATGGGCATTACTCCTTCAAGAATTCGATATCAAGACAAAGGACCAGGTAGGAGCTACAAATCATATAGCCAATCACTTGAGTGGGCTACCAGAGGATACAAAGGGAGTGGACTCTTTTGAGCTTACTTGTGATTCTTTTCCTGATGCAGTTTACAATCATTTATTTTTGAAAGAGCCTTGGAATGCACATATTGTAAACTACCTTATGACCAAACTCACCCCACGTTTTATGTCTAATTCGTAGGTAAAAAAGCTTAGGAGCTAAGCAAAGCATTACATTTGGGATGCTCCTCATCTATGGCAAATGTGTAGTGATCAAGTAATAAGGAGATGTATACTTAATACAGAATGCGATGACAATATTTCAGCTTGGCATTCCATGATTTGTGGGGAGCATTTGAGTGCAAGGAGAACATCTAGAAAAATTCTAGAATTTGGTTTGTACTGGTCAACCCTTTTTAACGATTCTTATACATTTTGTCAATCTTGTGAGAAGTGTCAACGTTCGGGGGGTTAGGAAAAGGACATGAAATGCCTTGGCAACCCTTACTATTTTGCAAAATCTTTGATGTTTGGGGGATTGACTTTATGGGTCCTTTCCCTCCATTTTTTGGTTTTGTATATACCCTTCTATCTGTAAATTAAGTATCCAAATGGAAAGAGGTTGTGCCTACTAAGAAAGTTGAGGCCTAATTAGTGTCTACATTTCTTAAGTCCATCATTTTCTGTAGGTTTGGGATTCCAAGGGCTGTGGTGAGTAATAGGGGTGCATATGTATGTAATAGAGTAGTTGGCAGTTTGTTTTCAAAATTTGGAGTCACTCATAAAGTCTCCACTGCATACCACTCACAAAGCAATGGTCAGGATGAGATATCTAATCAGGAGGTGAAGCATATTTGGGAGAAGATTGTAAAACCATCCGAGAAAGATTGGAGTTTGCACTTAGAAGAAGCATTATGGGCTTATTGGACTACCTATAAATGGCCAATCAGGATGTCTCCATAGCACCTCATTTATGGAAAGGCTTGCCATTTGCTAGTGGAGTTGGGAGCATAAAGCTTATTGGGCAGTCAAGCACTGAAGCATGAACTTAGAATCTGCTGGGATGGAGAGAAAGTTGCAGTTGCAAGAATTGGAAGAATTGAGGCTAGTGGCGTATGAGAACTCTAGACTTTACAAGGAGAAGAGCAAGTTTGAGCATTATAAAGGAATTTTGAGGAAGGACTTCAAAGAGGGAGATAAAGTGTTACTATTTAAGGCTCGTTTCTCTTTCAAACAAGGAAAATTTAATACTCGTTGGGATGGGCTGTATACAATCACAAAAGTGCATGGTTTTGGCATGGTGGAGCTTCTACATGAAGAGATTGGCACTAAGCTTAAGGTGAATGGACACCTCTTGAAGCTCTATCATGAGAACCAAAAACCTTCATAAGTCTCAGGTTGTTTCTTTCTTTCACTTATTTACTTACTTTTTCCTTATTATTGTTCATGAAATGTTTTCTGCATTAGTTTGTTGAGTAGGTGTGGGGGAGCAACTAACCTAGTAGGAAAAGTAGCTTAGTTTTTAGTTTGATAGTCATTTTCAATTCACATCTAATTCACCTGGAGATCCATGATTGAATCATTTGTATTTTGTTTTCTTCTTTTATTATTAAGTCTTAGTTTTTCTAGATACTAGATAAACTTTTTGGATGTCTTTTCTTGGTCGATCTACCCTGTACTGAATATTGTAATTATTTCATTGGCTATGGAGATATGATATTTGCTCATCCACTCTTTATCATCTGCTCTAAATGGTAGTGCTTTAATTCTTTCAATATTGCGGACAATATTGTGTTTAAGTGTGGCGGAGGAAACCAAATAATTTATTCATGCAACATTTTGGCCACTTAATTATCATTTGTGTGTTATCTTTCAAGTCTTAAAAGTGGTCCTTGAGGTGAAATTGAAATTGCATGCATTTTGTCTATTTTCTCCATGTTTCTGTAAACATTTGCCGCGGTGACAATTTTCCATATCATCACTTCGCCGCGGGCAACATTTAAACATTTGTTTTTGCCATATTTCGCCGTGGTAAAAAATTTCTCGAACAAACTTCACTTTGACAAACTTTCGATTTTGCTGTGACGATGATTTTCCAACTCATCACTTCGCCACAGCCACAACTCAACAAATGCTCGCACACTGAGTTCTTAATGCTTCAGTGATAGAAATTTAGAAAAATTCAAAGTTTTACATTATCAAAATTTAGAAAATTTCAAAGTTTTACATATGCTTTTGGAAAACTATCCAAACTTTTAAATGTTAGTTAAATTTTAACTAATTCCATTTTTAATGTTTCAACAAAAGTAATTGAGGGTACATTAAGGAAGGTGCACTGTGCGTTTTTAAACCTTGAGATTACTTAATTGAGACATTAACCCTGTTGGAAGGATATTTAGGCCTGAATTCTTTCATTTGTGAGTATCTACTTATTTTTATATCTCTCTAGAACTTGTTTTAATTCCTAATCGAGCTTGATGAACTAAATTTTGTGAAAATGTAAGAGGTATTCATTGCCCCTTCTCACCCAAACACAAACCCTATACACCTTACCATTGCTAGCACCTTTGAGCTATCTTTTTGAGTGCATGTACACTTTTATAAAAATGATGTAAATATTTTATTTTCAGTTTTCTCAGTTTGAGTGTTGGTGAGTAGAATTCATGGGTTGAAAAAATAAAAAACTGTATTTTTACAGACCAGTGTGATGATGTGCTACTACTATAGTTCAGTAATAAATAGATAGAGAGAACTTTGGTACTTAAAATGCATCGGTTTTAAGTGTCTTAAGTAGTTCATTCTACCATTTGAGGAACATAGTTTGAGTTTGATTATGATATTTTTCTTTCACAATTGTTTTGTAGCGTTCAACCAAAAAAAAAAGCTACTATATTAGAATTTTAAATCTTTTCTTTGGAGTAGCTGACACTCATTTCATAAGATATAATTGTGTTGCATGTCACTCATTTTCTTTCTTTTACTCCATCCATCTCACTTGACATCCATTCGTCATTACAACCCTAAAAGTCCTCTTGATTTGCAAAATTATAGCTCTTGTAGTGAAGAGGTAGAACTATCATAAGCCTATGGTAGAGAATAAATTATGCAAATTTTTGAGTGAAAATTACGCCATGATAAGTGAGTTGAGAGCTAAACACTTTTTCCTGAGATAAGTCTCTTTTACTTAATCTCTTAGCTTAAATACTTGTGGTGTTGATCTTGTTGGCATTCTTTCAACCTGCTTTAGTTAATTTCTGAGAAAATGGTTTAATTAATTTTCTGCTATGATTTTTTTAAACATGGTCAGTTTTTTCTTTTGCACTTGTATTCCTTTGACTTTGATGAGCTTTGTCCAAGCGTACAAAGGTCTAAGTGTGGGGGAATTTGATTGAACCCAAATTTTCATCATTATTCAGTGGCATTTTTTATATTTTTGTTGTACTTTTTGGCTCTTTTTGTTGGATATTGTGCCTAATTTATTTGGAG
Source organism: Erythroxylum rotundifolium (assembly GCA_027563915.1). Lineage (NCBI taxonomy): Eukaryota > Viridiplantae > Streptophyta > Magnoliopsida > Malpighiales > Erythroxylaceae > Erythroxylum > Erythroxylum rotundifolium. Next base: position 4,459 of record JAOSBO010018933.1, read on the forward strand.
TATGGTTGTTTTGAATTAACATAGTTTGAGAGTAAATTTTTCATAATTAATGGGTAAATTTCACTCACTTGATTTATAGTACAATTGATATTGCAAACTATTGTTTTTCTTTGTAGGACACTCTAGAAGTAAAGCTAGGAGTGAAGACCAAGAAATTTCTGAGCCATTAAATAAAAGAAGAGAACCATTTGGGACAAGTTAGCCACGGTTAATTCCTCACTTTGCAGCAGCGAAAGATGTGAATCAACAGCCAAATGCTCTCATTAAAATTTGGCCGATAGGTTCGCGAAACCATCAAATTAATAGCTTAGACACTTTAGGAAAATTTGGTCACGACAAACTCCTCACTTCGCCACGGCAAAACCATTGAAACAGCAACCTGAAACCTAAGTCATTTTTTGAAAATCCATTCACCCATTCTTATGACTCAACCTGAATATCATTAAAAAACCTATTTTAGGATAAGTAAGAGGGGGAGAGGTGGAAAAAAATATTCTTACACTTTTCCTTCATCATTTTCTTTGAAAAATACGTCTTCTTCTTCTCCCACATTTTCCTTCACTGTCAAACCTCATCATGGGTGATTCACGAGCATTCTGAGTGTTGAAATTTTTGAGTTCTATGAGTGGCTAGGCATTTCTTCTCCTCTTGAAAGTACAGCAATGGCTGGAGTTCAATAGGTTGAAAAAGGGGAGTAGCTTAATCTATAATTGAATTATGAGTTTATATATCCTAGGTCTAGGATTTGTGATTTGTAGTTGAGCTATTTGATTATAGTTTTAATCAAGTGTTGGATATTCCTTATGTGTTGGATGGATTGGTTTATTGTAGAACTTTGAGCTTAAATGTATGAAGTTTCATATATGTCTGTTTGAAATCTTTTTGACTCTCTATTATCTTGCATGGTTGTGTTTGATGTTGAGATGATTTTAGATTACATTTGACTGATTGCATCAGCTAATCCAACTACACACGCTAAGAGTGCTTAACGGGATTTTGAAGATGGAGTTTCATTGATTAAGATCCTAGACTTAAAAAGGCTTTCAAGGTTTACATTTTTGAAACTTAGTGATTTCTACTCTCTCTTTAATCATTTCGAACAATGATAGCTAAAACTCACTTTCAAGAGGACTTTATCATTATATAGTCTTTATGTTTTTCAATCTCCAGTTTTATATCTCCCTAAAATCCAAAAACATTTGTTTTTACTTTTAAATTAGTTCTATCAGTCAGTTTGAAAATAAAAAAACCCCTTTCCTTCAAATTAGTTTGCGTAGCATGACTTATAGGTTAATTTAGATTCAACTGTTTAGGTTGCAATTAAGTGAACGACCCGAGGTTGCACCCTATAGTGCAATTCTTGGAATTCTTTGATTTTGCCTCCAAGAGCTTAGCACAACAAAGGTTAAATCAGTTTTCTCACAAATGCTTCCTCTAAGAAGGTTGCATTTGTCGGCACAAATACCTTGCTGTTCTAAGAACTATAAAAATAGTACCCTTATATACCCTTAGGATATCCTACAAAAAAACATACTCCTAACCTTAGATCTTTGTGGATTTAGGCCTTAAAACATGATCTGGCTAGCCCCAAGTATTCAAGTGCCTCAATGAAAACACTCATCTAGTCCACAACTCCCTAAGGGCTTTAGGCACCGATTTTGATGGACCAAAGTTAAGTAGATAGGTTGTCGTTTGTATGGCATATCCCTATAATGGAAGGCTAGCATAAGACATCATTGATCTTACCATTTCCAATAGAGTCATATTCCTCTTCTCAGCTGCACCATTTTGTTGAGGTATTCTAGGAGCTGACAAGTTGGAAACAATTCCTATATCAATTAGAAATTGTTAGAGCTCTCTAGATAAGTACTCACCACCTCGATCCGATTGAAGTTGTTTCAATGGCTTGTCTAGTTGCTTTTCAGCTTCAGCTTTGAATTCTTTGAATCTTTCAAAGGACTCACTCTTTTTATGTATTAAATACAGATAGCCATGTCCAGAGTAATCATCTATAAAGGTTATGAAGTATTCATGATCTCCTCTAGCTTGTAAGTTTATGGGTACATACATATCAGTGCGTACCAAGTCCAACGTGGATTCAGATCTGTTTCTTTAGGAAGGAAATGAGGCTTTGGTAATCTTTCCTCTAATACAAGATTCACAGGTGGGTAATGGATCATTATCTAAGCCCATAAGGTTCCTATCCTTCATGAACCTATCAAGTCTTTTCTGATTGATATGACCCATTCTTAAATGCCACAGATATTTCAAATTAATGCTAGAGTCATTGAATTGTCTTGGTTCTATTAGTGCTGTAGTGTTTAGTAAGCCCATCATAGGTTCTATAAAGAACAATCCTTGTTTAATTATACATTACAAATAACATCCTTATTCTCCAAATATAAGCTATGACCACTAGGAAAGTCGAAGATATTTACTCCCACTAATCCTACTGAAACACAGGATCCATCTGCTATCTTGACTTGAAATTGACTTTTATGTAGTCCTTTCCTTTGTTGGAACCCCTGAAAAGAATTGCAAACATGGTTAGTGGCTCTTGAATATTAAATCCAAGAATCAAAATCTGCCACATTTCTAGTTCCTAACAAACTTAGGAAACCTATACCTAGTTTGCTTTTGAGGGACTTAAGGTAAATTGCACAGTTTCTTTTCCAGTGACCTTGCTCACCACATTAGAAACACTTTCCCCTGGTGTCCACTTTGGTCTTCTTTTTCATGGGTTGGACCTTGACCCCTGTTTGCCCCTTTTTTTTCGTTAGACCCTTCTTCTTTTGCTTACCCTTAGCCTTAGGCTTAGAAAAAGATGCTACCTTAGCTTCTGGCCCATGAGCCTTGATATTTAATATTTCGTCCATACTCTGGAGGGTATTCATCAACTCACTCTAAGTGTAATCCTTGCTGTTGAGCTCATAGTCCAACTTAAACTGCTGAAAAGAAGAATTTAAGCTACCGATGATCGTAATCATTTGTGCGTCCGCATCTATATCCTTACCAAGCATCTCAACCTTAGTAACTGTAGAGATTATGTTCAGCATGTAATCCCACACTGGTTCACTAGGTTTTTGTCTTATTTTATTAAAAGTTTGGATAACTTTCACTCTTGTAGACCTAGTCCTCACACCAAACATCTCATGTAGGTGATGGACTATTACACTAGCAATTTTCATATAAGGAATGTTGTTTTTCCAACATTCCACAAACAGAAGCTAGAATATAATACCTACAAGTCTTATCAGCATTCTACCATCGCTCATATTGTTGGACTTGCTCAAAAGTTGAATTACCACCCGTGGGTGTAGGGTTATGGTCCATTAATGCCTATAAAATTCGTTCATATTGAAAAACAATGTCAAGGTTACGTCTCCATTCATTAAAATTCTCTTCATTTTCCAATTTGTTATTTTTCAACCGCAAAGTGAGTGGATTCATATTGTGGTTGATTGTGTCTAAAAATGTAAATTATTACAACATGAGCATACTAGGCAACAACATTGGAACTTTGTATAAAATCATGATGCATGTATGCATGATGATAGAATTAACAAAATATAAAAAATTAAAAAATATATGATTGATATTTTCTTATCTATAATAGAGTAAGTGTCAGTGGGTCATCTTATCCATTAAAAGAAAAACTAGGACCCTCTCACTCAAAAAACTACCAAGCATCTTTATGCCTAACTTTTTTAGAAGTGCCATGATTTATTCCATACTTTTACTAACAGAGCTACGGTGGGCAAGTTATTGATAAAAGATGTTGAGTGTGTAACTATTTGATTCATCTACTAAAGGTACTAGCAAACCATGCCTCGGTAGGAGGTCACATTTGTTACCAATGAGTAGACCTATCCTTAAGGAGACCCAAACCATGCAAGATCTAGGATTCATGTCCTCCTATAGGGAGTAACACTTCACCACATGCAAATGGGCCATCGTATGGACATTGTGCACTCTCATATGAGCATCCTCTCCCGCCCAATCTCTTTTTGGTATTTAAGTTTTTAATAAATATCATCTTATTTTGTTGTAATTTATTATCCATCCTATATTATTTGATTATATATCCCATGCATAATGAATGCATGGCAAAGCCTAGGGTTGGCAATTTTCTGAATGGCATATAATCACTTAATATCCCATACTATTTGCGTCCATTTATCTATTCATCTCATGAACTAATAAGCCACATTTGATTGTCCATCCTAGAACATAAGTAAAATTACAAGGCTTTTCATCCCAAAACAAAAAAAAAATTATCGGATCTCTTGCTTCAAACTCTTCATCCACATGACCCATCCCATTTGGTAAAAATGTGTAATGGCATTTTCATACAACCAAATGTTGTCACTTTGAAAACAGAAAAAAAAAAGTAGTTGTTTTCATCAAAACTGAAACCTTGGAAATATGAAAAAAAAAATCCAGCACTTGTTTTTGGTTAAACTAACACTTAAAAAACATTCTAGCACTTATATTTCATCAAACGAAAACTTTGTTAAAATAAAAATTCCAGCACCTTGGTTTTCACAAAACTGAAACTTTGTTGAAACAAAATTCCAACACTTGAGTTTTTCATAAAGTTGAAACCATTGCCTATGCTTCTACTCGATCCATGGCTATTCCATCTTCAATATTACAAAATTTTGTACATTACAAAATCAAAGAAAACTGAAAAATGAAACCAAGGAGGAGACATGATGATGATAGGTCACCCTCCTTGTTACAAACCAAAAAAAAAAAATTTACAAGGCAAAACTACATTTGACGGACAAGAGAAAGAGAAAAACATACACATATATTTCTACCACATAAAAATATGGAGCATACAACATTTAATTGCCAACCCATGCATCACATATAGGAACCGAAATCATGCATAAGAACTTGTCCTTGATACCAATTGTTGGATTGAAAATGAAAGAATGCAAAATTTGGTTAAATAGTATATTTCAAAACTTTTCAAAATTACAAACTCAGTGGAAATAACATAACCAAATCAACATGTTTTAGCTATACATGATACGATACAAGGAAAATAATTTACATGAGAACAAGGTGGTAGAACAACATGTTACAACTTTGACTCCTTGCTTTTGTATCCTCTCCTTTGTCAATGTACGCTCTCCTTGTTGTTGTATCCTGACCAATCCGATCTACCACTTGTTGTTATTGGACAACTTGGTTAATAAGATCTTTGGTGGGAAAGAAAAAGAAATATTTTTTTAGGACATTTTTCTTAGAAGAAAGAAACCAAAAATGAGACTCTTCTTATTCAAATTTCGGCTCAGCATGCATGAGAGGAGAGAGTGAGTCAAAAAATAAAATGCAAGAACACTGCTTCCTCTCCTTTTTAATTTCGGTTATCATGAAAGAAAGATGTGATGTGTATCCAATGCATCACTTCATTTTTTGATCAATCATAAAGAAGACAATAAATAAGACTCTTCTTACTTAATTAAGATGACTATATGAAAAGACCAATAACCTAAATGACACCTTCTTATTTTTGGTTATGGATGAAAGAAGGAAGAAAAAATACATCAAATGTACCTCTTCCTTTCTTTAATGAAATGAATGGTAAAAGGTTACATGACGTGCCATCATTAAAATAAAACCATTAAACCATTTAATGATAATATCATTACTCCAATTAATGATGATAAAGCATGATAAAAACCATCTTTAATTTAGCAATTCAATGCTAAATGTGCAGCTACACATTTTGGTATAAAAAACTGAAATATTCCATCCTTCGTTCTTTAATAACTTTGTTTTAATTTAATTAATCAAATTATACAAAAGTCAAGCACAATATTAAATGTTCATTTGGGCTTCTAGTTAAAGTAAGCCCAACATTCAATCATGGGTCTTCAAAACTCTATTTATATTTCATACTTTGCTTGATAACCTTCCTAAAAGTCAAATGAGGAATCTAATTGGACTTATAAAATTTAATCTCTAATAAACCCGGAATTAATTTAATCTTATTAGAATTAATTCTAGCTTATTAATCAAATGTCATTTCACTAAACACAATTGCTTAAACTCTTGAATTACAAAATCTTATGAGAATACATGTTTCAATTAAGATGTTCAATTACAAACTTTATTATAAACCATATTATAGCCATCCACTCAATAAAGGGTAAAATTACCATTTTGCCTTTAGATAGGTTTTTCAATCAAGATCTCCTATTTTACTCTATACGGTGATTAATGTTGGACCCCAAACTCTTTTCATTATGTTAATAAGCATTAATTGAATAAATTTTATGATATTGTTGGATAAATTATTTTTCTTTTATTATTATTGGAGTCTACTTGTTATAAAAAGTTTAGGGGGATTATTTCATAGACTGATGGAAATTTTGGAGTATTAAATGGAAGAATTAAGATTAAGTTAGAGTATAGCATGTTGTAGATGACATTAAAGAATTAGGAATGTATAAGGGTATTTTAGGTGGATCACTTAAGGTTAGGAGTGTTAAGGCACTAAAGGAAGGGTAAGGTAGACTTTTCTCATCCAATGAGGGTAGAATGGGAAGAGGAAAAGGTTGTCTTATAGATAAAAAGGGCCAAACATGTGGATGAAGGAAAGAACGAGAGAAAATCAAACAAGGAAAAGAGAGAAACAAGAAGAGATTTCAGTGACGTTAAAAGAGAATAGAGCTTTGAACTATGTCACAATTTTTCCTAGTCTTAAAGAGAGGGTTTGAGGTCACTCAAGAAGGGAAAAAGAAAGAGGAAAGGAAGAGATTTCTTTAAAACCAAGAATCTCATTATTTGGTGAAGATTCAAGGTAAGATTGTTTTTAACCTTTTCAAGTTTTGAAGGGGTTCTGGTTCAAAGAGCTTAAGAAATGTATACGTTTAAGGGTTCTAGGATCTATATTAGTGCATGTTCCTTATAGGTTCTCAAATCTGAAATTTCACTAAATGGGGATCGTTCTCATTGTTAAAGGAAATTGAGAGGGCCAAGAAGAGCAAGAGGGAAGACAACTTATAATTCCAATACCAAAACAAGCAAGGATTACAAGGTGGCTACTGTTTTATAATAGAGTAAATAAGCCACTCATCGTTTTCTTTAAAAATTAAGAAAGATGAATGGTTTTAAATTGCATTATGAATGTTGCATTTATTTGCTACATGAATTATGTGCATGATTTATGAAAATTTTCCTTTTTGAAAAGTTGCAAGATTTAGAAATCAGATTTTCAAGAATGTTTCTCTAAAACATCTCATGTAAATGAAAAAAAAATCCAACAAGAGCCCATTTAAGGCAAAATGTTTTAAATTCATGAATGACATGTTATGTGGGTTTGTGGTAATCCCTCAAGAACTGTCAGATGCACGTTGAACCAAGAAATAGGCTTCTCCCGCCTGTCCACTAGTGGTATGGAGCTCCTCCAAGGACTCCCTCAAGTTTACGACTACACAGGACCATAATATGGAAGTATGTAGTGCGTCAAAAATTGGACTTCCCTGAACCATTTTTATTGTGTTTATATGTTTATAATTGTGACAAGTTTGATGCATCCATGATTTATAAGTGCTCATGAACTGTTTGATTAAGTATTTGTGATTTCTATGAGAAAGCAATTTGGTTTTCAAGTGAAAAAAAATGACAAAGTGGTTTTGATAATTGTTTTGCTTGTTTCTCATTTATAAAATTGTCATGTACGAGCTTTAAGCTCACCCCCTCCAAATTCTGTCCCATTCAGGTGATGAGCAAGGAAGTGAGTAAGCTAGGAGTCAAGGCCTCACTCGCATCTGCAAAATTTCTGTTGTATTCTTAAGTTAGATTTTTTGTGAATTCAAGGCTTTAGCCACATTTCAAGTGTATT
>JAOSBO010018943.1:0-12319 GCA_027563915.1 Erythroxylum rotundifolium
TTTAATTTCTCAAATACCCTACAATAAAAATTACAATTAATGTAGCATTAATTGTCCAAAAATTAATTAATCAAAATTAAATCAAAATATAACAATTTTTCCCCTATAAACATAATTTAAATGTAATGCACAATGATTCAAATAATAATCAAATAATGCAATTAAAACCAATTAGTGTGACGAAAACTCTTCCAATTGATATGAAAATATATGTAAATAAATGAGTTTGTCATAATTCTATCTCTAACCATTTTAAAATCTTGCTGGAAGTAGAGTTAGGAGTTCTGTTATAGTTTAAAAATAGTCTGAAATCTTTTGGATATAACTTTCAGTATTCTGAATCAAATTGTATGATTCTAGTGTTATTAGAAACTAGAAACATAGTGGAAAATTGTCTAGAATAAAGTGTTACTAAAATACACCATTTTCCTTGTCATAATGATCATGCAAACTTATCCTGAAAGGGGGTATTAAGATGAAAATGCTGAGGTGTGCTGGAATTTGACAATTGGAATGTTTTTACTGAACAAGCTTCGGTATTTTAGCTATATTTTGATCAGTAGATTTACAAATGAATGATTATTGATTTAAATTGAACTAGAGACATTTGAATACAGATTCTAAGAAGAAATTTAATTTTAATTCTGTTCTTAAGGGTCTTGAAATTGAGTTTGAAAGTAAGTCTTGGCTTAGGCAGTAGCACCACCAGGAACGGAAATCAGGTCTTGTTGTTATTAAATAAACTGCATTTATATAGGCAGGATCAGACAAATGTGTCTTCACAAAAGTTATAGCTTATTCTCTTAGCTTTTGATTGGTATAAAGTTTGTAAGTTTTGGATATCGGAATTCAGAGATAGGAGGTGTACAACTTGAATACATGATCATGCATTAGCCAAATTTTCAAATGTACATAGTCTGTCGTATTTTGAGCATAACTCATAGAATAATGAACCAAATTGAATGATCTTGGTATCATTAGAAACTTAAAACATTTTAGAACAACTTCAGAAGGAAGGGTTGCCTAATTTTGTCATTTACCTTATCAGAATAATTATGTAAAGTTGACCCGAAAGCATATCATGAGAAAACAATCTGAAATGATCAATTGGGTTATGAAATTAGTTTCACATTGTTTTATTATGGTCCAAACCCTAAGTACAAATTATATTAATGAGGGTTTTGCTATCTGAATGATATGGTGACAAAATCTTGATAAGATACCCGGAATTGTCATTGAACATGCATTGTGCATATTGTCTATACATTGATGTGCATAAAGAAAGACTTATACATTTGTGCAAAATTGTGATATATGTAAATGTGTTTTGTATGATATAGAGGAGCACATTGGATGTCAGTTGAATATTGCTGGACCATCCAGGCAATAGCATATTGGAGTTTACTGTGAGTAACATAAGATGGTCTCACCTTATTGTTTTGTACATTATTGAAATGTATTGTTATCTTATTAAACTATACTGACTTGTGCTGATTGTGTACTGGATTCTAGACAATATTTTTCTGAGGCATTTTGATGCATAAGAATGATATTAGAAGTGCTAATTGAATATGAATGCTTCTGCCTAAATGATTTTCTGATTCTCAACTGAAAAGTTAAATGCTGGACCTAGTCCGATGACCATTGCTACTATGACTGTTACTGTAACTGATACTGTGACTGATATACGGTTATATTACATGCTAATTAAAGTGATTGAATTTGATGACTAAACTGTGGCATGCACATCATTCTGATGCACATAAAATTAAGTAGTTGTGACTGGTGTTACTACTGATACTGTTACTGATAAGAGCTTTAAGTTCCCGCATATGTGGTTTGAGCCTATGGCTCACTGTGATCAATGAGTCACAGATTAACTGACTGAGTCCGATAATTCAGGATACTGTAAAAGCACACAGACACAATAATATAAAAATGAATGCAAGTCTCATATATATCATTTCCGTATATAAATTGAATTCATTGAATGATTTGCAAAGCTGTGTGAATGTCGTTATATGATTGAATTGTTTAACTGAGAAATGGTTTATCTGTGATAGTATTTGATACTTGTCAAGTGGCTTTGAACTATGCAATTACCTATTATAATTGATTTTATTTTATGACATGAGTGAACCATCGAAGATGGTTACTCTACTGAGTTCGCAAAACTCATTAAAATTGCATCATTGCTTTTCAGGTTCGAGAGTGAGACGACCTAGCTTCTAAGACTTTGTAGAAGCATATTTTGTGCAGTTGTTACAGTCAAATTTGGTTCAAAAGGTCGGTAAGCTGGGATTGAGGACATAGTTGTTTCTTTTAAGTTTATAGTATAATGTGTGTACTGAGTTGTTTATGTTCATAGGACAATGTTATAAAAACATGGATGATTTTGTACTATACGAAACAATGTAAATCATGGTTTGATATAATGTGATAACATTTTGGGATTAGAAAATGTGTGATTAATGGTTTAGTGTATGATTCCATGTTATGTACAGTGAAGGTGGGATAGTTAACATGTCATTTCTGACAGGCATGTACACATGTGTCTGATGGACACATGTGCATATGTCAGTTGGGAAAGAGGTATTACAAAAGTGGCTGCGTGAACAGTATCTGTGAACAGTAATGGAAATCCTCAATTTAATGCCTCCTGATCCCTTCCTTTTCCATCCTCTCTTGTAGATCACATCTCCCACATGTTTAGATTGTGAATCTCTATCAATCTGATCTTAAAAGATTATAAGAATCTAAAACTAATTAGATTTAAATTTGAAAGCAGATCTGCAGATTTTTCCTTTTATCTTTGTACGTGGCCACATCTAATCTTGAATTTGCTGCCAACCTGGAATTTCAGATTTCTTTGTTTCTTTTGCTTCTTTTTAACTCAATTTTATCTCCCAAGTGTTAGAAATCATCTGACAATAATTAAGACATAAATCTATCAATTTTGAATAATAATTTCAACATATGAGAGATATTTATATGACAAATAAATGCAAAATGACAACTTAACACATCTACTTTAAAAGCTTATAGAACAAAATTTACTCACAGGTCAAGGACCTGTGTATTCATTGGTTATCCTCTAGGAGTGAAAGGTTTTTAATTGTATGATATAGACAAGAAAGAAGTCTTTGTGTCTCGTGATGTTATTTTTCATGAAATAATTTTTTCCTTTCTCAAGTCATAATCAGCTTTGTCTTCTTCTTCTTGCCCAACATCTTTTCCTATTGTACCTTTATTTCCTTTTGATAAAGTTGCATTAGATTTTACTACAAGTCCTGTATCACATGCTTTATCTTGTGAAATGCCAACTATTGACTTTTCAGAATCCTTGTCTGTAGCACAAACATCACCACAATCACCTCATGCATTGTCCCCATCTTTATAACCCTTTTTAGTCCCTACCTCATCCGTACCTTTTCACCATCCTGACTCATTACCTAAACAGATCAGCTTTATGCAGAAGTATTAGACCTAAGACTCTACCAAAATACTTGAATGCATATCACCACACACTTCCCTCTTGTCATTCAGTAACCTATCCCATTGAGCAATACCTTTCTCCTTCTTTACTTTCCTCATCTTACAAAGCTTTCATTACATCTCTTACTCATATATAAGAACCAACCACCTATTATGAAGCTATTAAACACGACCACTATAAGAAGGCTATGCTTGATGAACTTTAAGCTCTTGAAGACAATGGTACTTAGGAGGTAGTTTCTCTTCTACTAGGTCAGCACACAATGGGTTGCAAATGGGTGTTCAAGACCAAGCTCAATGCAGATGGATCAGTTCAAAGGTACAAAGCTCGACTGGTTGCTAAGGGATACAGTCAGATAGTTAGATTTGATTATAAGGATACTTTCAACCCTCTTATCAAGCAAACAACAATTAGGGTCTTCTTTGCTCTAGCAGCCAAGCTAAATTGGTCTCTCCACTAGTTGGACATAAAAAATGCATTTCTTAATGGGGACTTACATGATGAAGTTTTTATGGACATACCATTGGGTTATGAGTTGAAGGGGGCCACTTCATGATGGAACTATTGCTTGTAGACTCAAAAGGTCCTTGCATGGACTCAAGCAAGCTTCTACGCAGTGGAACACCAAGTTTACAGAGGCTTTGATAGAGATTGGTTTTTTCTAATCAAGGTATGACTACTCTTTGTTTACTTGTAGGGATAAGGGAGTTTTCACAACATTATTAGTGTATATAGATGACATTTTAATAGGGTACTTCAGATGTTGGTGTTCTTTTTGTCACCAAGTCACTGGAATAGAGATTCAAACTTAAGAATTTGAGTGTACCAAGGTACTTCTTAGCAGTTGAGGTTGCCAAATCTTTGTAAGGGATATTTTTATCATAAACAAAATACACCATGGATCTTATTACTGAATTTGGAGTACTTGGATTGAAACCAAGTCTTATTCCTATAGAAATCAGTCACAAATTAAGGCAAGAAAAAGAATAAGTTTTTGAAGATGCTACAGTCTACAGGAAATTTGTTGGGAAACTAATTTACTTGACTTTCACTGAACTTGACTTGTGCTATACAGTCCATGTTTTGTCACAATTCATGGATAAACCAAGTAAGAGCTATATGAAGGCAGCTTTGAAGGTTTTGAAGTATTTGAAAGGCTCTCCAGGGCAAGGTGTGCTTTTTGGAAACAAAGAGGACGTGAGTTTGGAGTGTTATGTAAACAGTGACTGGGGAAGTTGCCCAAACACTAGAAGATCAGTTTTTGGGGATTATGTGGCTGTTGGAAACACCATGATTAGTTGGAAATCAAATAAACAATCTATGGTAACCAGAAGTTCAATAGAGGCTGAATATAGAACTATGGCTATGGCTTTGTGTGAGCTACCGTGGGTAAAAAATTTGCTTGAAGACTTTGGTTTTCTGGTAAACAAGAAGATGGATATGTTCTATTATAACAAGTCATTTATACAGCTTTGCAAGAATCCCATTTTCCATGAAAGAACAAAATATTTTAAGATGGACATTCACTTCATCTGAGAAAAGGTAGCAGAAGGTTCAATTGAAGTTCATCACATCCCAACTCAACCACAGGTGGCAGATTTTTACACCAAAGCTTTCTGTAGAATACAATTTGATTTTTTTAAGTCCAAGATGAGCATCCTTGACATCTATGCTCATCTTGAGGGGGCTGGGGGTGTTAAATCCTCACTACTGATTATATTTTGTAACTTATTTAGTTAGTTAGAATGGTTCTTTAGATTAGTTGACTTTCTCTCTCTTACCTGTATATAAGTTGTACATGTAACAACATTTTTGTAACACACACCACCATAGGACATATGCTCGAAATTCTTGAGAATATCCGAGCACATACCCTATGGGAATGACGTGTTAGAGCAGTCACATTCGCTCACTATGGCATCATACCCATTAGAAGTACTCATAAAACAAAACAACTTATCTCATTTCATTAGCAAAACATGTTTACACTATTATTTCATTACAAACCGTTTATATATTCACATTATAAAAACCATCTATAATCACACTGTTTTAAACAAAAGATCCTACATAAAATTAAAACTATACAAAATACTTTATCTAAAATCCTCAGGTGAGAGCTGACCAGACCTTTGAGCCATATCTGGATCCAAAATGGACAGTTCTAAACTTCAGTTAGCTTGCTCTACTAGCGAGGTCTCCTCCCAATACCTGAAAATCAACATTGCAATTTTGACAAGTTTTGTAAACTCAGTGAACGAACCATCATCGATTTGCTCACTCAAAATAAAGCACATATACAGCAATGAATAACATCCAACTCAATCAAAGTAACACTTCACTCAGAGCTATAACTCATATTCTACAATTTGTATCATAATAAAAGAAACATTTAAAAATACAATTACTTGTTAAGTCATTCCAGAAGTATATTCTGAATGCAAGAATATCATACAATCGTTTCAGAACATAACACTCATTTATCATAATTCTTCATGTCACCATTAAAGTCATAAGCATTTCTCAATATCAACACAATATAGTTTAACCTTCATTTACAATCAATATCATGAACACATTTAAAGATACAAATGCAAAAGCAAATGAGACTCATTCCATTTTAACTTTGTTATGACCGAGTGCCTATTTCACTATCCCGTATCTATTTTGGATATCGAGCTCTTTTTGGTACTATTCCATATCCCTTGTAGATATCGAACTTATTAATCATTGAGCCTAAGGCTCTGATGCACATAACTGAGCTTAAGACTCCTTTTTACGTTGGCTACTCCAGTCATAACTCCTTTATGTGAACATGCATCATGTAATGGACTAACATAGTTCACATAATATATCATCAATCACTTTATGTCAATAAGCACATTCAATTTTCACAGTTCATCAGATGTCAGTTCGGCACTCGACAATAATATCAAATAATACTTAGTCAGCCAAATTCACATATAATGAGCACTTCCAATATAGTCCCGAATAATGGTCTTCTCAGACAATTAATGTCCGGAATTATCGCAATCAGACCAATAATAGTTCAATAATCGACAATAATCAAAATAATTCGATAATAGTGAGGAAACATCTAGATTAATTCACTACACATTTATCTCATACAAAAACATACATATAATTGAGTTTACACATCTAGGTTGACTCACTATTTACTCCATATAGCTTATTGCCTAGACGTCCCGGCAATGTCTAGACGTGCTTGATCTATTTGCTCCCTATAACAGGCAATCACACATTTACTCATTACCTCTTTGCACCTATCGCAAAAGTACTCACTTATGCACATATGTATGTGTTATGTATGATGTATGTTCAATGACAACTCCACATATTTGATGTTTAACCAATTCCCATGGTCGTGGACAATTCCTCACCGACGTGGGATTTATTGGCAGAAACTTTCTACCTTCATTAGGTATTCCCATTTTCCAGTTTTTTTTCCAACTCTATTTTTAGATCAGTTTTGTATGACAATTACGACATAAAAAAATGAGGTATTTAGGCAACACCTTCTTCTAAGAAAATGTTCCTATATGTCTTAAGTTTTATACGAACTAAAAACCATTCAATTTGGTTCATGGTTCCATGAATTATGTTCAAAAAACCACAGACTGTGCATGTTCGAAATTCTGGCTAGTGCATGATTGAAGAATTAGTGCACTCTAACTTGTAAAACTCATATCTATCAATTCCAATATCCAAAAATTACAAACCTTATACTAAAAGAAAGATAAGAAAATAAGCTACAACTTTTATGAAGAAACCTTTGCTTAATTTGGCTTAAATCAATACAGTTTATCTGATAAAAACAGGACACGATTTCAGCCAAAGATAGTGCTGCAACCTATTCCAGAACTCAAATACAAGCTAAATTTCGAAACCCTTAGAGACAAATTTTAAATTTGATTTCTTCACAAAAATTGTATCCATATGTCTCTAGTTTCATCTGAAGTAAAAATCGTCCCATTGAATAGCTAGAGATCAAGATATGGCTAAATTATTGATGCCTGTTCAGTAGAAACTCTACAGCTAACATATTCCAGCACACCTTAAACACCATTATCACAACTAATCCATCCTTAAACGATCACTAAAATCTTACTATCAAAGCAAACCCTAAAGAAAAACATGTTACTTACTTTTTTAGCTCAAAAACTCCTCAATCTTCAAGCTAACTATCCTTCCAAGTAAGCAAGGACAAGGTATATTCCAAGAACAAGATGAAGACAACTAGATTTTGGAGTGGCTAGGCGTAGAATTTTGGGCAAAACTCAAAGTGCTAGGATTGTGTGCATGTAAGTCGGTGGTGAGAAAGATAGAGAGGGTAAATGCAATAAGAACAAAAGCAAAATAGTCTTTCAAGTATGAGAAATTCGTGGGTGGAGATGTATGGTGAGAATTTGAACACTTGGCATAACACTTGTCATTCTAAGATCCAAGTCATATGTCTCATGCTTCAACTATCAATTGTCACCTAATGTTTGGTTCATTTGTCACTCAACTACCACCATTTGTCACTCATTTATTCTATCCATTTGTCACCAAATTAGCTAGCCATTTGTTACTCATTTCTAGTGCCATGTGTCACCATTTCATAGGCGTAACCAACCTAAATTTCCATATATCAATTTGTCTTGCCATTGAACATTTTTCCTAGACTAGATGCATATAACACTTCATTAATCACCAATTGTAATGATAAATTCCCAATTCGCTAATTTTAATCAATCCAAAACAAAATTCTAGCCACAAATAACACACAATCATGCAATCACATCATAATTATTTAAAATCATTCACACCCCAAAATTAGTCAATTGAGTGCATATACTATCTTTGAAATGTGTAAAAAATACAATTCATGTATGAATGCTAATGTTATGCATGTATATGCAATGCCTGATCTAGGATTTTAACCTTAAGCATGTTCCAGAAACTGGATGTTACAGTTTTACATAGAGTGAATGAAGCTTCATTGTTTCTCCACATTCAGTTTCTATCGTTCTTCTTTCCCTCTTCTCTCTATCATGTTTCTTCACATCCTCCCTATCTAAAGACAACTTCTCAGAACTCTATAGAGAACTGATTAAGGGTACTACGGTTAGTGGAAAATCTGCTACAGTTAGGAAAATTTTGGAAGACTCTCGGTAGCCCTGGCCCTGGGCAGGGGCGAGCTGGGCCTCTGCCCAGGGCTCAATTTTAATAATGTGGGATGGAATGGTTATTTAAAAAAACAAAATAAAAAAACAAAACCTGCACACATTCTTCCTTGCTCTCTCTGCCTCGCCCCTGCCCAGGGCCCAATTTTAATAATCTAGGATGGAGTGGTTATTTAAAAAAACAAAACCTGCACACATTCTTCCTTGCTCTCTCTGCAGCCATTATTGACCACTCTGGCTCATTCCCTGACATCCCTCTACTGACTACTGCTACACGCCTACACGTTATTAACCAAAGTTTGGTCTCCAAATAATAAACATTCCTGTTTCTGGAGACTGGACCGTCAATGCTACATTGTTACTGGCTACTGCTAGTCTACTACACGGATAGGCTACTGTTACACGATAAGTCAATAACACGAAAAGAAGATTATAAGAGATTATTTTTGGTGCATGCATGCAAGTTGTAATGTAAGTGGCGTTGATTGTCATGCACTCATGCTTCTTTCATATAATCCCGCTTCACGTATCATATAGCAGTTGAAAACCATAAAGAACAACTGAAAAAGTATAGGACTTGTGACGTGTTTCTTGATTTCTGATAGTATCATCGACTATTGCACAATTGAGTTGTTAAATTCAAAATTTACTATTGTAATTTTTAATCATGAACTTTGTTGTATCTTTCAGTGTGCGATTCTAAACACTTACAAGCAAATTGTTGGGGGCTCCTTCAAGCATTATAATTAGGTGATATTACTCCTATCTTCTTGAATTGTTTAGATTTGATAAGATGTTATCGAAAAAGCATTTATCGGGAAGTGAAAACTGAAAAAAGGAAACGAATTGAGCAACTAACAGAAAAATAAAAAAGGACCATGGATAAATTTTTCTTGCGTGATACGAGTTCACATGAAGTTCATGAGGATTTATGTGTTGGTGGTCATGATGAAAATGACAATGTGGAGAATAGATCAAATGTTGAAAATTGTGATGTCGATGAACATCCCATCCTTCATTTTGATATTTATGATCCTAGTAATTGGCCGGATAATCTTGATCATGAAATAAGAGGCTTACTAGTTGAAAAGGGGCCTATGAGGGAATTAGACCTTGTATTTCCATTGGATGATTAATTCAAGACATTTTGGTTATAATCATTATTCGAGAAAGTTGAGTAACAGTGAGATTAGTGATAGAAAGTGGTTGGTGTACTCAAGACGTGTGGATAAAGTGTATTGCTTTCCCTGTAAGTTGTTTAGTTCTAGTGTTATCATTTCCGAGCGAGTACTGGGTTCAGAGATTGGAAGCATCTAGATGCTCAGACAACATGAAAATAGTCCTGAACATATGGCTAATATAAGTTCCTAGAAGGAACTATGTGTCAAGTTGAAAAACAATAAAACAGTTGATAATGAATTGCAACAAGAAATTATGATAGAGAGAGAGTGATGGAGAGAAGTTTTGAAAAGAATAGTTGCTGGTGTGAAATTTCTAGCTGAATATAATCTGGCTTTCCATGGCTCCAATGAGAAACTTTATGAAGTTAGTAATGGTAACTTTTTAGGACTTATGCAAATGATTGCTAAATTTGACCTAGTAATGCAAGAACATATTCGACGCATTAAAAATAGAGAAATTCATCATCACTATCTTGGTCACAAAATTCAAAATGAATTGAATTCTATATTGGCATACAACGTGAAAAGTTCTATATTAAAGATCATCAAAGAGACGAAGTATTTCTCTGTGATTTTTTATTGTACCCCAGATGTAAGCCATCAAGAACAAATGACTCTAATAGTTTGATGTGTGAATATGTCAAATGACAAAATAAGGGTGGAAGAGTACTTTTTAGAATTTTTGAAAGTTGATGAGACATCTGGTTTGGGACTTTTAATGAATTATTGGAGGTACTAAAGTCTCTTGATCTTAATTTGTATGATGTGAGGGTCAAGGTTATGATAATGGTTCAAACATGAAAGGGAAACATCAAGGAGTTCAAAAGAGGCTTCTTGAGATAAATCCAAAAGCATTGTATATGCCTTGTGCCTATCATAGTCTTAATCTTACCCTTTGTGATATGGCAGAATCTTACTTTAGAGCTAGTTCACTTTTTGGGGTTGTGCAACGTATATACACATTGTTTTCTAGCTCTCTTAAAAGGTGGAAGGTTCTAACTGAAAATGTCCCTGGATTGAGTGTCAAATCATTATCTAATACACGTTGGGAGAGTCGGATTAAAAGTGTTAAAGCTATTAGATTTCAGGTCCCTCAAGTAAGGCTTGCTTTAATGAAGATGCATAGTTCTAAAGATGAATCGAGGATAAGGAGCCACACTGAAGATTTGGCCACATCAATAGAGAAATTTGAGTTTTTGCTTGGCATGGTTATTTGGTAAGATATTTTATTTTATGTTGATATGGTGAGTAAGAAGCTACAATCTAAGTCCACTACCATCGGCATTGCAATCAGCTAAGTAAATGATGTCGTGAAACATTTTGAGAAGTATAGAGATTAAGGGTTTGTTTCTAGTTTGAACATTGCCAAAACTATTGCTTCTGAAATGAGTGTTAAGCCTGTATTTCCAACCAAACGCCGTATTCTACAAAAAAAAAAGCAATTTGATGAATGTGATTATGAAGAACTGGTACAATCACTAGAGGAATCATTCAGAGTCAACTATTTTCTAGTTGTTGTGGATATGGCGGCCATCGCTTCACTTAGTGAAAGATTTGAGCAACTAAATATCTTTCAAAATATTTTTGGATTCTTGTGTGATTTAGATAAGTTGAAGTCACTGGATAGTAATGAATTAAAAGAATGTTGTGTTAAGTTTAGCAAGAATTTTTCTCACAACAATGTGTCGGATGTTGACATCGACGATCTATTTTTTGAGTTAAGAGTGTTGCAAAAGAATTTTCCAGATGGGTTAATGTCTGTCATTAATATTTTAGAGTTTGTCGAAGTAGCAGAATGCTATCCCAATGTTTCCATTACTTGTCAAATCTTATTGATTGTTCCTGTCACGATTGCATCAGCTGAGAGAAGTTTTTTGAAACTGAAGATATTAAAAAACTACTTGAGATCGTCGATGTCACAAGAACGGTTGAATGGTCTTGCAACTCTATGTGTTGAGAAAGATGTGCTTGAATCTCTTGATTTAGACTCTGTTATTAGTGATTTTTCATCAAGAAATGCTCGTGGAAGACATATTGTTTGATTATTCTTTGTGTACTGATGAGTGTAATATTCTCTATGATGTAATAAATATTGAATTATTTTTTTCAATTTATTTTTAATTAAAGTCAGGGGGCCACATCTTCTCTTTCGCCCCGAGCCTACAAAACCTCAGGACCAGCCCTGACTCTCGGTATGAAGGTGCCTAGAGAACTAAGCCCTAGCCCTAGCACAACAAAAGTGCCCTCAAATATTACCATAATGTGCTTAAGGATGGGGTTTTATCTCCTTCAATTGAGTTGTTAAAAGCGGGAGCAAAGGCCTAGTCCACAGCCTTAATTGGGTTTTTTTTGGACCAAATGTCCAGCCTTCCATACGGTGTGTTGGATCCCAAATCTGGAACCCAACTACTTAATCATTATCGGTTCATCTTCTTGCTCTGATACCACAGATGTCG
>JAOSBO010018952.1:0-12319 GCA_027563915.1 Erythroxylum rotundifolium
AAATTTAAAGGGAAGATACCTATTTATGGATGGGTAATTTATATGAATATTTAACAACATATTGTGTAGGGAAATGACTAGATATAGCATAGGGACGAACGAGTAGTTTAAAGTGGTATGGAATAAGCATATGTAACTTATGATTTCTTTCTTCATGTGATTGGCAGCTCGAAGTTAAGACTCTCAAAAGTTTAAATTTACCGAGACTAATAATAGATATTTCTTATGCAAGGAAGAACTTAAGTATTTGGTATATTATTTTTTAAGTTTAGAACATCCTTATTAATTTGGAAAGAAGTTTTATAGTTGTGTTAGTTTAATAAATCAGACCTTAACTACTTAGAATTCCCAATATGGTTCCAGAATAGTGTCAAAACCTCTAATGACGATAAGATAGTAGAAGAGAAAATGTTTAGATTGTGTATGTATGATCTAGAGAAATAAAGAAGCATTGGATGTCTCCAAAAAGTTGAGAATCCTGTGCAAAAGGTCAAGATTGAACTCTCCTATTGAATTAAAGAACATATGGTTGTCAATAATGAAGAAGGAGGGTGTAGTGGATCAATAACCTACTTATGGGAAATCTAAATATAGTGGAACCTTGCAACGAGTTATAATCTCCATATAAGACATACTGGATGTTGAGGGATAAGTAAGATAGTGATTATTTAATGTTAGAAAGGAGGAACTATGTTTGTGAGGGCTTTAAATGGAACTAAACCTAGTCATAAATAAGACCTTTAAATTGTTAAAGACTGTAATTGAAGGAAATAGGTGGTTTACACTATTAATAAAGTTTGGTAATTGAACGTAATAATAATGTTTTGACCTAGAGCTAATAGTTGGCCACTTCGTGGGTCAAGCAGAGTCCAATTCTTGGTATCATTTTTAACAAACCTCTTTTTATTATTTTAACACATTTTTAACTTCTAATAATTAAGATTCATTTCATACTTTCATTATCCTTTATTATAGTTTAAAAGCTTAAACAATTTTTTTGATGTTATAAAAAAAAGATGAAGGAAATTGAGACTTATTTTTAAGATATATGGTTGCTTTCTTAAGATAAGAGTTTCAGGGGTAATTGCTAAGTGAAACTCAAAGGTATAGAGAAAATGAGATATATACCTTAGTATGGGTTGAGTGGTGGTAAAAGTCATTCATCTATGGAGTTAGTTTATAACTCAACTTTTATCTAATTTGGAATTGGAGGATGGAGAAGGACTTATAGCCATATCTGATATAAAAAAAAGTAACCTAGTCTTAATATATTTTCCATTAATTTGAATTCATCATTTTTTTAAAGATAAACTATATTTTTATATCCTTTTAAGGATTGGTCAAAGTTGTAAATGTGACAATGCTAAATATAACTCACCAAATCTGTGCTGGACATATTTACCACAATTAACATAGGCATTGGAAAGGAAAGGACTTGAAAAAATAGTTTTGGAATTGCATAAGTTCAACATATGTAGCGGATTTTAATGAGCAACTTAAGAGACTTAATAAAATATAACTTAGATGCATTTAATCATTACCTGAATATTTTAAGAGAAGGTGTGCGATGATACCAACCATTTGAATCTAAATTCCTATTAGTCGAGAAAAACATGAGTTTAAACATTCAATATACTGATCTTACCGTCTAGAGACAAACTAGTAATTTGTATGCTTGAAATAAATAGAATCATGGTGATAAAGATACATATGAATGTGAGATAATTTGTTGGAAGATAGATATTGAACCAATAATTTTGATGTGCTCTGAAAGAACAAAAAAATGCAGTGAAATGGAAAATAGTCTTAAATAAAGATGTGGCATATGAATTTTCAAAAGGTAATAATGGCAATCATAATATGAGGATTAGTGGACATCAAACCTATAATTGATATATATGAGATTTATCTTGTAACAGCCCAGACTACCCGCCGACAGATATTGTCTGCTTTGGACTTTGGGCCTAGTCCAAACCCTTACGGTTTTGCTTTTTCTAGCCCAGTGAGGAAAACATGTCTATGAGGGAGAGGTACCCATACACTTTATAAGGTGTACTTTGTTCTCCTTTCCAAACGATATGGGATTTCACACTATCCACCCCCTAAAGGCCCAGCGTCCTCACTGCCACACCAACCCGGGTACTGGCTCTAATACTATTGTAATAGCCCATATCACCTTCCCATAGATATTGTCCACTTTGGCCTTTGGGCCCAGCCTAAACCCTAACGGTTTTGTTTTTCATAGCTCAGCTAGGAAAACGTGTCTATGAGGGAGAGGTATCATACCCTTATAAGGCATACTTTGTTCTCCTCTCCAACCGATATGGGATTTCACACTATCTAGCCCCCATAGGATCCAGCCCTCTTTAGGGCCTAGCCTAGCTGGCACAACGGGTCGAGAGTCGAATCTGATACTATTATAACAGTTCAGACCACCCTTCCATAGATATTCTCATGATTTTGCTTTTTCTAGCTTAGCTAGGAAAACGCATCTATAGGGTAGAGGTATCCATACCCTTATAAGGCATACTTCGTTCTCCTCTCCAACCGATGTGGGATTTCACACTATCCACCCCCTTAGGGCCCAGCCCTCTTTAGGGCCCAGCCTAGCTGGCACAATGGGTCGGGAACTAGTTTTGATACCATTGTGATAGCCAAAACCAGCCTCCTATAGATATTGTCTGCTTTGGGCTTTAGGCTTTAGGCCCAGCCTAAACTTACAGTTTTGCTTTTCCTAGCCCAGCTAGGAAAATGCGTCTATGGGGGAGAGGTATCCATACCCTTATAAGGCATACTTCATTCTCCTCTCCAATCGATGTGTGATTTCACGCTATCCACCACCTTTAAGGCTCAGCCTAGCTGGCACAACTGGTTGGGAACTGGTTTTGATACCATTGTAACAACCCAGACCACCCTCCCATAGATATTGTTCACTTTGTGCTTTGGGCCTAGCCTAAACCCTCACAGTTTTTCTTTTCCTAGCCCAGCTAGGAAAACGCGTCTGTAGGAGGGAGGTATCCATACCCTTATAAGGCATACTTCGTTCTCCTCTCCAACCGATGTGGGATTTTGCACTCCCCCCCCCTCGTTAGGGCCAACCTTTAGGGCCCAGCCCAGCTGGCACAATAGGTCGGGAACTGGATTTGTTACCATTGTAATAGCCCAGCCACCCTCCTATAGATATTGTGAGCTTTAGCCTTTAGGCCCAGCCTAAACCCTCACAGTTTTGCTTTTCCTAGCCTAGGTAGGAAAACGCATCTATGGGAGAAAGGTATCTATAACCTTATAAAGCATACTTCGTTCTCCTCTCCAACTGATGTGGGATTTCACACGTATTCTTATTGATTTTTTTTAAGGCTTATGATCCTATTAGTTGGAGATATTTACAAGAATGCTTGGAAACTATAGGTTTACCACTACGATTCTGAAATTGGATATTGGAACGCATACAAACTTCTTATTTTAGTGTTTTGATGAATGGTATTCCATCCTTACCTTTTAGGCTTGCTAGAGGTATTAGGCAAGGGGATCCTCTGTCCCTTTACCTATTTGCTTTAGCTATGGAAGGGATATCTAAAATGAATTCTAAACTTATCAGTAGATTCTAATATCATTATAAGTATAGAGACATCAAATTAACATACATAATATATGTAGATGATTTGATGCTCCTTAGAAGTGAAGATAACCATTCTATCAAAAATTTTCTCAACATCTTGCATACTTTATTATAACGTTTTAGTCTTAAGTTGATATGGAGAAACATATATATATATATATCCTCAGATGTCCAAAACAAAGAGGAAATCAGTAGCATTGTCATGTTTAGATTGTACACCCCTCCTTTCAAGTATTTGAGAGTTCCAATTATAAGCATAAAGCTGAAGTTTTCCGATTTCATTCCTCTGATTAAAAAGATTAAAGAATGGATTAATGCTTCACAAAATTGATTCCATTCAATGGCATCCATATTGATTTTTATTACATCAGTATTGGATAGCTTGCACATTTATTAGTCTTCACATTTTGTTTTGCCTAAGAAGGTCACCAAGCAAATCAATAGAATTCTTAAAACTTTTTTGTGGTTAGGAAAAACAGAAAATCGTGAGAATGCCAAAGTGAAATGGAGTGATATCACTATACTAAAGAAGTAATAGGGGATAAATATAATTCCAATTTCACTATTGCAAAAGGTTCTTTTACTCAAAAGAATATGGTGACTATTCATTAATAAAAAAACACTATGAATCAAATAGATGAATGAATATCATCTTAATGAATATATTTTCTGGCAAGTTAGCCATTCTAGGGAGTTCCATGCATTTTCAGCTACGTACTCAACTTGAGAGACTTAGTTTATCCATAAACTAACATCATTACTTTGTCTATCCATAAATTAAGCATCATTTGGGCGATGGGGCAACCATCTAGTTCAGGTGTGATAATTGGGCTTCATATAGCCCACTGATCCAAATAGCAGAAATAACGTAACTTAGAAATAGAATACCAATTAATGCTAGGGTCTCTTCAGTCATCCAAAATGGAGATTAGGATGGCAATTTTTAAGGATTCACCTTACTTATAGACTACTTGCCTTGAGGTGGCAATTTTTGAGGATTCACCTTACTTATCCTAATGAACTGGGAGAGGATGGTATCACTTGGACTCTTAATCCTAGAGATATGTTTCTGAACAACTCCATATAATGATGAGATTGTCCCTCAGTTTGATATTCTATGGAAGCAACCCCTAAACTTGAAGGCTTCAATATTCTGTTGGATAATAATCAATAGTAGACTTTGTACTAATGATAGATGGTTTGCAGTATATGATCCCATTTGCTTTTTATGTAAGCAAATAGAAGAGAGCAGGAATCATTTATTCTTTTAATGTAGCTACACAAATACTTATTAAAAGAACTTTTACTACCGCCATTTAGTCTATATAGAGGGAAAGAAAAAGGAGATTATACAAGGGAGTTAAAGAAGGCAAAATCAGGTAGTAGAAAACATTGTTAATTGGGTTCTAGTAGCTTTCATAACCGAAACAAATAAAGCTCAGCAAACCATTATTTGAAGACTACCTGGATGTTGTAATTCAATAATTTTCCTTTTTCTTCTTTAATGTACTCTTGTAACTTCTGATTGTGCTAAATTATGGACCGATATTGTGACTCATTGTAATGTTGTGTTGTATCTTTTGCTATTATTAATACAATTTATTTCATTTTTCAACAGAATCCATTAAAATTCAAATGCAAAAAAAGTTTTAAACACATATCATAATGTAATAAATAAATATTAAATAAAAATAAATCAACTAATATATTAGTACATTTAGACTATAGTGTAACATAAGGACTTGAAAGTGTAACCTATTGCAAATTGAACACAAAAACTATAATTTAGAAATTTAAAAGTTAAGAAGAGAGAAAGAATGATAGAGTCAATTTATACTAGTTTAGTTTATAACAAAGCCTACACCCAGTCCCCTAGTAGTCAACTCGAGTATTTCATTATAAAACTCTAAGTAGTAAATTTTGACAAGCCCCTTCAAAATCACAAATACATATTTTTTAAAGTTCTTCGACCTTCCACACTCGTAGTGTTTAATAAGTTTCTATAAGCTTTCAACAAAAATGAAAGTAGGGTTAGCTCAATGTAATCTTCAAGGAATAATGATCTCTCAATAGAGTGTTTTTACTTTCTAAGGCACAAGGAGCTTGATAAAGATATGACTTTTGAGAGTATTGATGCTACTGAAGTATTTCAAAAATCTAACTTGTTCCCAAATGAATTAGCTTTTCCTTAAATAGACATTTTTTTTAAATAGTCATTGCTCCACTTATATTCTGAATTGACTTGGAGTCTAAACGATCTTTAATATCATCTTTGCTAGAATCTTCTAGTATCCAAATGTTAAGAAAGAATTTTGATAATTTCTTAGAGCTGATTGTCTAATTATGTGGTTGGCAAGATCCTTTTGGATATTGTGGAATCATTTCTAATAAGGTAAGTTCATTAAAAAGTATCTTATAAGAAAGGAAACATTCTTTTGAAAAATATATTGTTACCTATTCGAATAAATGGTAATATCCAAATTTGAATTTTGAAATATTATAAAGTTATCATCAAAATCATTAATATAAACCCTTAAGATAAAAATCCCCCCTTTTGATGATGACAAGCAATAATAGATATATTTTTAAAATTCAAAAAAATAAAGGATTTTGAAAAATACCCGTAATCTTTATAAGGTATTACTCATAACTAAGGATCCTTTCCTACATTCTCTAAGAAAGAGCCAATTATTTTAAAAGATAACATGGATGCATTCATAGCATATGAATTTTAAAGTCTATTTAACAATATTTCAATAGTTAGCAAAATATATCACAGATTATTATTCATACAACATCAAAATCATGCAAATATGTCGTCAATAGTTAGCAAAATATATCAAAGATTAGTATTCATGCAAAATCAAAACCATGTAAAATATATCACTAGAATATATCGTCAACTCTTAAATTTCAACTCTGCCCCTTTTTCATTATCAAAAGGAGAAGTCAAACAAAGATATAATCCTAAAAAAATTAGTCGGAGAAAACTTTAAGAAGAGCATATGGCTTAGTGAAAACTTCATTTAAGAGACTTTAAAAATGTTCAGAGAAGACTCTATACATCAATAAGTAGATTTTGCATATTATCAATTTGGCTACGCATTTGATCCTGACTTAATTGAATATCCCTCAGTTATTGATGAAGGATCAACTCATTTGTCCTCTGAAGTGTGACAGGGGTTAATTTCTATAAAGCAAGACTCAAGATGTTTGCTGATCTTTCTATTTTCTTCTCTACCCACACATTATCTTTTAACTCATATCTGAACTGATAGGTAATAGATGAATGAAACTTGACAGGCTCATACCAATCTGGAATGTCAAATGGCACTTTATAATGAGTGAAAATCATGGCGAGTAGCATTTCATAAGGCAGACCATTAGTGGTATTCTTTTGACTTCCCTTATCCATCATAAATTACAGGATCGTTACTGGGAGGTTCGTTTTATTTCTCTTTAGTAGATTATACACAACATATGTGCCTAGGAGACAACATCTTTCTACTAAACTACTACTTGGAAAATTTGAAGAAGCCAATATTGATGCAAGGTATCATGGCGGTAAGTCCAAATGTCTATACCAAAGTCTACCTTCATGAGTATTCTCAATGTGCATGTAAATAAATTGTATAGCTTCTTCTAGATTAAGATTAATAATGTCCTATTTATGACAACGAAGGCCAAATCTACCTATAGGAATTATATTCAGTATGTTCCCCAAAATTTCCTTAGTAACCAAAATATCACACTCATGTACCTAAGAGACGATTGTCAATTTTCCATCAATTTCATCTTTTCTCATATTGCATAAAATGATCTAACTAAATCATCACACATTGTCTTATTCAAATTCAAAAAATTTCCCCAACCAATAGCCAGAAAATAAGAAAAGATGGGAATACCAATGTCATCAAACAGGAGAGGAGGTAAAATACAACCAACAACCACCTTGCACTTCTTATAACACATTTTGTATCATGCTTCAACTTATATTGACTGAAAAAAATTGATCAATTACGAAGATTCTACTTTCTTGTGTTTCTTTGATTTGACCTTTTAGCTTTTGGAATTTCTTCAAACAAGATTTCTTTATAAAATAACTCATTCTTACTAAGGGGTTCTCAATATTCTCTTTAACCATAGGCAATTTTCCTTTTCTTATTTCTTCCCATTTTCTCTTTTGAGATTCCTTCTCTTCCCTTAGTTTAGCATCAGGACTTTTTTCTTTTTTAGAATCTTTTTCAGCTTGCTTTGCAACACTTCCTCTAGCTTGTGGACACCTTATTAAATTAACTAGTTCTTCGTCTGAATCATTATCATTAATGATCCAGTTTTCCTAAGGCAATTTTTTACCATAGAACTAGGTTAAGGAGTAGTTCATAGTAGTAGTGCGAAAGTTTTTGAAAGAGTAGAAGGAGTAGGTAGAGTGAGAGTAGTTAGTAAAAATGAAGGAGAATGGAATATTACTTTTCTCATTAGCTCCCCCTCATTTGAAGATTTTTCTTTTTCTTTTTCTTTTTCTTCTTTTTCTTCTTCTGCTACTTTTTCTTTTTCTGACGAGCTTGGGTTTGAGTCATCCGAACCGTCTTCAGCAGAGTCAGAGATATATTGTTGATTCATTTTGTTGGAAAGATGAATCGAAATTTAATTCTTCAAGAAGACATAACATAAACAAAATCTTTCTCTTTCTCTTATATGGAGTCTCCTAAATGGATCTTCTAAAACTTGGGGCTTTTTTATAGAGGTGAAAAATATAAGTTCACTAAGGTTGTTTAGTGATCTTACTATTGGTGACAAAGAAGACAATTCAGAAACAAAAGTTTCAGACTCTTGTTCATCACAAAGAGTTTTGTTATGGTTGGTAATAGGAGTCAAGGGTTTCTTTTATCCCTTGGACTTTGTTAGTGAGATTTAGGAGATTTAGGCAGAAATAGAGAGTTAGGGTGTAGAGAGGAAGAATGACGCTACTGAGAAATGACAAAGATAATTAGAATGAAAATACCTTTCAAAATATATTAAATAGTTCTTAAGCGTTGATTTCATGTGTATTGAACAATGGTACACACTATTATAGGAGCTATAATCATTTGCATATCTTTTATAAATCACATACAAAAAGTTGTCAGAGTGGCTCACATGCATTTTAAAAACTGAATTGACACTATTTAATAACTGCCTTTTTAAGACATATGTATTCTACCCTATTAAACTAAAAAGAGCCTTCTAAACTGAAAGGAGCCTACAAAAAAATATATTAGAAGGAGCCTGCTAATATCTGCAAAGAGAAGTAGTATAGAATCTTCATTCAAAGTTAATATTAGATATTCTACATATACTAAGTTCTTTTCTTAACAAACATAATCTATCTTTAGAAAGTCAGCTACTTAATTTTCAATTTTAACATGCAAAAGATCGATGGTTCGTTCTAAAACATGATCTCCTAGAAAATTATATTTGATTTCTAGATGTTTAGTCCTAGAATGATGCACAAGATTTTTAGAAAGATTTTTTTGCACTTGTATTGTCAAATAGTATAGGAATATGATCAAAGTTTAGAGAAAAATATGAAGTTGATGTTTCATCTATAAGATTTAAGCGCAACAATTGATAGTTGCTATATATTTCGCTTTAGTTGTTAAAAGTGTTGTGCAATTTTCTTTCTTGCAAGGCCAGGAAACTAGACATCCTCCAAGAAATTGACAGTGATCACTTGTTGTTTTCCTAACAACTTTATCACCTGCATAATCTGCATCACAAAAACTACCTATGTTAAATGAATCAGTTTTTGGATACTATAATCCAAAACCCATAGTTCTGAGAAGATAGTGAAAGATCTTTATGACTGTTTGAAGGTGGCTTTCTTTTAGATTTGATTGAAATCGTGCACAAAGACACATACTAAGCATAATATCTAGTTTCGAGCTTGTAAGATATAGAAATGATCCAATCATTCCTTTGTACTTTGTTTCATCTGTAGTCTTACCTTCTTCATCCATATAAAGTTTAGTTCTAACATATATAGGAGTCCCCATTGATTTGGCATTCTCAAAATGATATTTCTTGAGGATTTCATTTGTGTATTTGTCTTAACTAATGAAGATTCCTTTTTTTGTTTGCTAAATTTGCAACCCAAGAAAGAAAGAAAATTCTCCCATTATACTCATTTCAAATTCCCCCTACATTAAGGCTAAGAATTCTTCACAGAAGGATGAATTAGCGACACTAAATATTATGTCATCAACATATATTTGCACTATGAGTAAATCATTCTCCTTTTTCCTAATAAATAAGGTTTTATCTACCTTTCCTCCTTCAAAGTTATTCTTAAGCAGAAAGTTACTTAACCTCTCATACCATGCTCGAGCAGCTTATTTTAGACCATATAGAGCTTTAGTTAACTTTATCACGTAATTAGGTGGGTTTTCATCTTCAAAACTTGAAGATTGCGTAAAAAACACTTCTTGGTTAATGTATCCATTTAAGAAGGCACTTTTGACATCTAATAATTTAAATTTTATATAACATAAAAAAAACAAGTAAAAATATCGTTGATTCTAATCTAGGAACAACTGCATAAGTCTAATCAAAATCCATACCTTCTAGTTGATTATAACCTTGAGCTACAAGTCTAGCTTTGTTTCATAAAACCTTACCATTTTTGTCAAGTTTGTTATGAAATACCCAGCGAGTTCCAATTACCGACTTATTTTATGGGTGAAGTACTAAATTCCAAATTTTATTCTTGTCAAACTAATTTAGTTAGTCTTTCATAGTTGAATCCTAATTTTCATTAGTAAAAGGATCTTAAATAGTCTTTGGTTCTAATTGTGAGATGAGGGCAACATAATTTTTTTTTAAGGATGATCTGGCTCTTAGACTTTTAGAAGGGTCTCCTAGAATGCACTGTTGTGTATCTAAGCACACTGACATGTAACATCCCATTACCTATGGGAAGGTTAAAATAGTAATTATGAGTGATTAATGAGAACTTAGAAAGGCATTTTCATGCTCTTGCATAAAATGGTATACACATACACATGAATAGTCATATTTGTTCTGCACATGAAATTAATTGTACATGCATTCATGAATAATTCCAAGTATTATTGGATTGAATTGTGATTCTTGGAAAACTGTGAATTTTTTAGAATTACGAATGTTTCTATATTGAAAATATTATTGGTTAGTAGAATTGTGAGATTTATAAATTTTGGTGAACTAAGGATTTATTTTGTAATTTATAGAGTATTATGGAAAATAGGAAAAAGAAGAGAAGAAATCAAATGAAGATTTGGAGATAGTTGGATTATAAAGATGAGAGTTAGAGAGAGTTAGTTCAAAAGAAACTAAGTCAAAACTTAGACCTTAGGAAGATGACAAGTGTAAAGGTGCTTTTATTATTTGCCAAAAGTTTGAGTAATTCAAAGAGTTAAAAAGGGGTTGGTACTTTTCCTAAGTTCTTTCCTTGTTATCATCATCTCCAAATTTCTTCTCATACACAGAGTTTTCCATCAAACTCCTTCTAAGAGTTAACTCTGATTCTTCATATCCCTCACCATTGCCTTTACTCCGAAAGTGTTTCTTCTGCCTTAAGAAAAACCAAAAGTTGGTTAGTGTTCATAGAGTAGTACGTGATTTTGCATAAAATTAGGGCTTTGGGGATAGTTGAAGATCTTGGAGTTTTCCAACAAGAAGGTAGTGAATAAATTCTTTAGAATTGGAGATTTATAAAATATGTCATCTGCATGAACATGGCATTTTCATATAATTATATTCTTGAACACTGTGTTAAAGGGATGAAAATTTGGGGATATGGTGTTATTTGGGTTTGGATGGATTATTAATGGTCAGGTGTTATGGAAATGATTCTTAGAGTTGAAATAGCAATGAGATGATATATAAGATTAGTATGGAGAGTTAGATATGGAAAGGTGATATGCTTTGTTTCTTCATTGAGCACATATGAATACATAGGTGTTTATACGAGAGTTGATGAAGACTTAAAGATGTTCAGGAGCATAAATGTTTCGTCTGTAAAGACATATTGTCTATGTTTTATCGTCTGTGGTTGACTTCTCTTCATCTTAAGTTGACCACATATTGTCTATCTTTTATCGTATATGGTTGACTTCTCTTCGTCTTAAGTTGATCACATATCGTCTATGTTTTATCATCTGTGTTGACCACTTAGTGTCTGTATTTCTTATCGTCTGTGGTTGACTATTCTATCATCTGTGTTGACCACCTAGCGTCTGTATTTCTTATCGTCTGTGGTTGACTATTCTATTGTCTGTGTTGAACACCTAGTGTTTGTATTTCTTATGGTCTGTGGTTGACTATTCTATCGTCTATGTTGACCACAAAGAGGGTATTTGATCAAATGGGCTGCGAGCCTAATGAGAGGTTCGATTATGCAGTGTCCTCACTGCAGGGCCCAGCCTAGCAGTGGTGGAAGACTATCCCTGGTAGTACCATCAGGCCCTACCAACTAAAGTGGGAAGACTTCCTGAGGGTCTTCAAGGAGAACTATATGCACAAAATCTACGTGGATAGGAAGATGGAAGAGTTTCTGGGTTTGAAGTAGAGTAGGATGTCAGTGGCTGAATATGAGATCCGGTTTAATGAATTGATGGGTTCTGCTACTGCTTTGATCCCTACAGAAGAAGACAAGTGTAGGAGGTTTGAGAATGGACTTAA
>JAOSBO010018961.1:0-12318 GCA_027563915.1 Erythroxylum rotundifolium
CTTCTACTATTACTATTATTATTATTATTATAAACAACTAATTTTACCAAACGTCTTATAAACAGCTAATGTCCTTTATTGATCAAATCAATTAATATAATTTATTGTTAGCTAACTACTAATCGAATCAACTAACAACTAATGCAATCCGTTAATTACTAAACAGGGCCAATTTTATTGTGTATTCTTTTATATATTTGAGTGTGAGAGTATATTAATAACAGTTGTGAGTATAATTTAGTTTAAAAAATAACCATAGAGAGTTTCCTAGGGATTATATTCAGTTAAAAGATTTCAGTCATTATTCTATCATTCTTGTTCTCTTTTTTTCGCTTCTTAGAACATATTTTTTGGTCGAAAGTTGTTTGTTTGTGTATGTATATTGTTTTGATCCATCTCTGGACATGTTTAGGAAAGAAAAATAACGTTTATGGACGAGGATTGATAAAACTATAGTAAATTAGTCCACTTCTTTTTTGAGCTCATTTGCTTTATAAGCACTTTTTGATATTATATCCTTGGAGGTGGGTCAAGTAGTTATCACATTAAATCATAGGTGAACCACACAAAAAAACCTAAATCAAACCATAAATTATTAGGCTTTTAACCACAAGTTTTAATTTTTTTTTAAATTTAACATGCCTTTATTGATTTCACGATCAAGTTTATTTTCTTTCCAAAAATTCTCATAAATGCATAATTTTTTTATCAAACTTAGACTTAGGTAATTTATTAGAAAAGTAAATTAGGGTGCCTAATACCTTCCTTATTTATAGATTTGATCTCAAACCTTTTTGTTTCTTTTCTTTATTTTTTAATTTTTTCCTAACAACATAAGGTGGCAATTCTATTAAATATTGAATTATATATATGATTTAATATTTATTTAAGGCATCTAAATCATAGAAAAAATGATATAATATAATCTAGATGTGATTAGAAATAATCAAATTCCTGCTACCTAATTGAGTCGTCATATATAATATAGAACTGTAACTGAATTTTCAAACTTCATTTTATTTTGGAATAAATAAAAGAATCCTTTGACAAATTATAGAACACGATCAAATAAATTAATAGTCAGCCATCTTGGATGTTAAGGAAATAGTTTCTTTCATTTTATTTATTTTTCTAGATAGGTGTTGGTTAGTTTTTGGAAATTTTATGCAAGAAGATAAGTCTTTTGTCTTTAGCTTACCTCATGAACATACAACAAAAGGGATATTTTGTAAATTTTCATATTACAAGGATAAAAATATATTTGAAAAGGCAAGATTGATATATTTAATAAGCTTATGGATTTTGTACTATTTTGGTCGATATGGTAGCTAGAAAATGGTACAAAATAGTATTATACCATAGTCAATACTAGTGATTTTGCTTGGCACTGGCTAGTGACAAGAATATTAGTAAAATACAAGGTGGATTTCATAAATTTTAAAATTTTGAGGGCTAAAATTTTAAAAAATATACATTATATTATTAAGAAGAAGCAGTATCTTCCCCTTGCTTTAACTCGCAACCTCCAAAGTTCCAAACCTCAGTGCTGCCTTCCTCTCTCCCACCATCTTCTACTTCATTGATGTTGCTTCTCAACCCTGCTGCTTCTTTGTCGCTACTGTTGGAAAAATGACACAAGAACATATCTAAGCGTAGCAGAATGAATTTAAAATTTTTCCTCAGAATCAACTTTAACAAAATTTAATTGAAAACATAAAACAAGAAATTAACAAAGTCATACCAGTTTTGATTTCCTGTTGTGATTTTTCTTTTCGCCTTAAACCATCAATCTACGAGCCGTTCAATCGTCTGACCTTTAATGGCATCCACAGATCTTTTCGGATAAAACTCAAATCCAATTGGAGAGGGAAAATGTAAGAAGTGTTAGCTCCAAAATTTCTAATTTTTCCTTTTATATGAAAAATCATATTTTTCATGTCCTTGGATTTTATCAAAATTACAACTAAAGTCAAACTTTAATCATAATTATGAATTAGTCCTTATAAGATCAAATATCACATATTGATCTTTAAAGTTTCTAAAACTTCTCAGTTTAAGTCCAACTTAATTCAAATTTCTCTTTCTCCTTTATAGACCTTTTATATGTGACCCATTAGGTTCCTAATATGTTGGCTATGATTATAAATTCTAATTCTAATTCATAATGAGAATTAGATAAATTAAAACTCCTTTTAATTTATCTTTAATTCGCTATTTAAACAATTTATAATCACAGATCATGATTGACGTCTTGCAACAATTCATGACTACCTACATATTAGGAATGTCAAAGTAGTTTAACTTAACCTTTCTATCTATGGCTATGATGTATAAATTAAACCTTTCGTCATCTAATATTCCAATTGGACTTGGATTATGGAATTTGTGTCTACTCTAAATAGTCCAATAATGTTCGTTCTTGCTAATTAGTAAATGATTTATAATTGATATTTAGAAACAATCAATTTCCAAATTTCAATTTAATCTGGCCAGAGATTCCAAAAATCATTATTAATCAAAAACAGCAGAACATTCTTCCTAATTACTTTAGGACAACGAATTCTTTATTGATTTACTCAACTATCTCCATAACTACTGAATTAAACTGCTCCAAGAGTATAAAATAAGTAGCAACAAAACATAGTAATTCCTATATGAGATAATTGATAATCTCAAGTCTAGGGATCAATTATACAACCATCATAATGAGATAATCCACAGACACACAAGTAATGTTCCTAAGATTCTCATAGTTGAGTCAGTTCAGTGAACTTATTCTCTAATAAGCACCCATATGTTTGTTTAAGTGTTTCCACACTTTAATCTATGAGATCAATTACTTTCTTCATAAGAAAGAAACAAACATATGCTAGTCTAACCATTTCATCAATACCCCGTCTTGATGAAACTATGACTAGGAACATTTTAGGAATAATAACAAAAATGCAATTCGAATCTCATAATTATAATCGCATTATAATTTCTAATTGCATAATAATGCCATGGATTTTATCTTTATGATTAATAATTAAATAATTAATAAATACACAAAGATAAAGAATGCTTTTATTGAATAACATATTGTCGTACAAATAAATTTACAACCAACATAAATTGGCTGCAAGGGCAAACACCAACAATCTCCTACTTGCACTAAATTTAGTCACCAATGTATCGAATACCATAGCCCTCTATATGTCTATCATGTCTCTTTTGAGATAAAGGCTTAGTAAGAGGATCTACAAGATTCTCTTCTATGGGAACTCGCTCTATAAGGATGTCCTTCCGTTCCACTATCTCCCGGATCAAGTGAAACTTTCTAAGAACATGATTGGATCGCTGACAAGACTTCCGTTCCTTTGCTTGTGCAATAGTGTCATTGTTGTCCCAGTACAATACTATTGGATCAACAATGCTGGGAACCATTCCATGTTCATTGATGAACTTCTTAATCCAAATTGCTTCTTTCATTGCCTCAGAAACTGCAATATCCTCAGCTTTCTTTCAACTAACTGCACCACCACAAAGAGTAAAAATGTACCCTGACTATGATCTACTATCGTCTTGATCAGACTAGAAACTGGCATCCGAATAACCCTAAACTCTCAACTCAGTTTCTCCATAGACCAAAAAAATATCTTTAATCCTTCTCAAGTACTTCAAGATGTTTTTCACAGCTATCCAGTGACCTTCACTGGGATTAGCTTGATATCTACTTATTATGCTCAAAGCATAACCAACATCTGGTCTCATACATAACATCGCATACATGATCGATCCAATAGCCGAAGCATATGGAATACCATCCATTCTATTTCTTTCTTCTTGTGCTTTAGGACACATGTTTTTAAACAGATAAATCCCATGCGATATAGGAAAGAATCCCCTTTTGGAATTCTCTACGCTAAACCTCTTTAACACTTTGTCTATGTACATGGATTGGGACAAACCAAGTAACTTTTTTTATCTATCTCTATAGATCTTTATACCTCGTATATCAACTACTTCTCCCATTTCCTTCATGGAAAAATTCTTGGATAACCATAACTTAACAAATTGAAGCATTGAAATGTCATTTCCAATAAGCAATATGTCATCCACATAAAGCACTAAGAAAATGATTGCATTCCCACTTACCTTCTTGTAAGCACAAGGTTCATCTACATTTTTAATAAAGTCAAACTCTTTAATTGTTTCATCACAACGGATGTTCCAACTCTGAGACGTTTGTTTCAGTCCATAAATGGACCTTGCAATTTGCATACTTGATCAGGAAATTCTTTGGATTCAAAACCTTCAGGTTGTATCATATACACATCCTCTTGCAAATTCCCATTAAGAAATGTTGTTTTGACATCCGTTTACTAAATTTCATAATCATGGTATGCATCTATAGCTAATAAAATTCTTATGAACTTAAGCATTGCGACTAGAGAAAAAGTTTCATCAAAATCAACTCCTTGTTTTTATTTGTAACCTTTTGCCACTAGCCTTGCTTTGTACATATGTACATTTCCATCCATGTCAGTTTTTCTCTTAAAAATCCACTTGAACCCAAAAGGTACTATACCTTCAGGTGCATCTACCAAAGTCCATACTTGGTTAGTGTACATGGATTCGATTTCAGATTTCATTGCTTCTTTCCATTTTAAAGAATTGACGTCTAACATTGCTTCCTTAAAATCCATAGGTTCATCATGCATAAGTGAAGTATTATCATTTCCTTTTTCAACATGTAGATCCAATCTCACAGGAGCATGACGTACCCCTTCAGAGCGTGGCGGACTATGTGTTTCTTGAACCATTGGTTGTATATCTAATGTATCAACTTGTGGTTCTTGTTCCATTTGAATGTGAGTTTGTGGTTCTAAAACTTCTTGAAGTTATACCCCACTACTTTCTTTGAGAATAAATTCTCTTTCTAAGAATGTAGCATGTCATGAGATGAACACCTTTTGCTCAAGAGGATGATAAAATTGATATCCAAAACTTTCTTTTGGATACCCCACAAACATGCATTTATCTGATTTAACTTCAAGCTTATTGGACATTGCATGCTTCACATAAGCATCACATCCCCAAATCTTTAAGTGTGATAACCTTGGTTTTTTACTAGTCCATATCTCATATGGAGTCTTGTCAATCGATTTGAACAGAACTTTGTTTAATAGGTAAGCAACAGTTTTAAAAGCATATCTCTAAAATGAAACTGGAAGAATTGCATAACTCATTATAGAATGTACCATATATAATAAAGTACAATTTCTCCTTTCAGAAACCCCCATTATGTTGTGGAGTTCCAAGTGGAGTCCATTGTGAAAGAATCTTATTCTCTTTCAAGTAACCAAGAAACTCATGATTCAAGTACTCACCACCTCGATTTGATCTAAATGTCTTAATACTCTTACAAGTTTGTTTCTCTACTTCAAGTCTAAATTCTTTGAATATTTCAAATGCTTCAGACTTGTATTTCATTAAATACACATAGCTATATCTAGAATGGTCATCTGTAAATGTTATGAAATAAAAAAATCCACCTCTAGTTTGAGTAGGCATAAGGCCATATACATTTGAATGTATAAGCTCTAACAACTCATTAGCATGTTGTCCCTTTCCACTAAAGGGTAGTTTGATCATCTTTCCCATTAATCAAGATTCACAAATTTCATATGATTCATAATCAATCGAAAGGATCTAAATTATCCTTCTTTATTTAACTTAGTGATTTTTGTTTCATTAACATGACCTAACCTACAATGCCATAAATAAGATGGATTTTGGTCACTTAATTTCCTTTTCTTGCTTTTTACGTTGAGAATCGGTCTTTGAAGATCTAATTCATACAAACCATTTATAAGAAAACCAGATCCATAAAAAACATCATCTTTATAAAAAGAACAACTGTTATTCTTAATAATAAAGACAAATCCATTCATGTCCAAACATGGAATAGAAATAATGTTTCTTGTGATAATAGGAACATAATAACAATTATTTAGTTCAAGTACAAGACCAGAAGGCAAAGCTAAACTACAAGTTCCTATAGCTAATGCAGCAACTCTTGCTCCATTTCCGAATCGCAAGTCCACTTCGCCTTTTCTCCATGCTCTACTATTTGTCAGTACCTGCACATTATTACAAATGTGAAAATCACGTATAGTATCTAATACCCAAGATTGTATAATAGTAGAAAGATTGATTTCAATCATAAACAAACCTGAAGTTGAAGCTACGCTTAACTTCTTTTCTTTCAAGCTAGTAAGATAAGCTTTGCAATTCCTTTTCCAATTTCCAGCTACACCACAATGGAAACAGATGCCCTTGTCATTCTTTTTCTTGACACTGCTTATTGGCTTTACTACTTTAGCAAAAGTCTTATGATTCTTGTTTTTATTTTTCTTTTTAAGGGTCTTACCCTTATTCTTGGAAGAAGAAGAGCCAACAACAAGAAAAGAACCAGATTCCTTCTTAAGGCATCCCTCATTAGTCTTAAGCATGTTGAACAATTCAGTCAATGACACTTCCTTTTTGTTCCTATGGAAATTCATAATGAATTATGAAAAAAAATGGGGTAAAAGACTGGAGCACTAAATCAATTCTCAACTCAAGGTTTAGGTCATACCCTAATTGACCTAATTTTTCAATGTAGTCAATCATCTATAGAACATGAATTTCTTCAAAAGATCCATAAGCCATCTGACATTAAAATAGAGCTCTCGCAGTCTTAAACCTCTCCACCCGACTCTGTGCATTAAACAACTCTTGAAGGTGTAGGAACATTGCCTTTACATTCATATTTTCATGTTGCCTCTAAAGCTCGGGAGACATACTAGCTAACATCACACATGTAACTTGCTCATTGTCATCAATGACTTTGATAATATTCTCAATCCTCATTGGCAGCATCTTGTGCAGGTTCAGGTGGAAGCTCAATGTCAAGAACATATAATTTTTTTCTAACCTTAAAATAATTTTAAGGTTACGCAACCAGTCTGAAAAATTTGATCCAGTTAATTTATTTGCATCCATAATGCTCATGAGGGACAAGTTTGTACTCATTTTTCAATAATTGTTTCGTCAAAAACAAAAATCAGTACATGTCGTAAAACCAAATAAATATGGACTTTAAAATTTAGTTATTCCCACTATTTTAAACAAATTAATAGCCCTCACTATTAATTCGAGAAATTATCATATAATTTGATAGTGGACTAGGATCCCATTTTAATTTAATTGATCTTGTGTTTGCTCAACAAACCAACTAAATTAAAATTAGGTAGATAACATTTTATCAATCTTATCTTATGTGATTTCCAGATCCATTAGGGGACAACTCTTTGTCAAAACATAACTAATATGTGATTCCTAACATTGCCTCTAAATTAATATGATCATGAGTTTATTCATCCAAATCATATAAATTTAGTTAAATAAAACTCACTGTTATAAGACTAAACATGTTCGAGTTAAAGCAGCCTTGAGTTAACTCATCAAGCCTAATCTTAAACAAAACTCTGGTTTAATCCTATAACAAGGGAAGGCATTATTTATGTGCTAAACGTTATGAGGGATATAAAAATAGGTCTCATTCTAAATAGTATAATTTCATTATATTAATATATTCTACATATAAATTTGAAAAATTTAATTTAATTAATCAACTCTTGAAAAAATAAATTAAAATTTTTCAATTTAATTAATCAACTCTTGAAAAATTAAATTGAAATTTTTAATTTAATTAATCAACTCTTGAAAAAATTAAATTGAAAATATGATATTTAATTAATTAAATCTTGAAAAATTAAATTGAACAATATTCAATTTAATTAATCAACTTTTAAAAAATTAAATTAAAAAATTTATAATAAATAAACAAACCTTAATTTCACTAAGGAAAAAAAATAAGAAAATTGCAAAACAATAGAGAGGCTGTAGCATCCCACTCTCATAAGACACATACCCAACATCCTGAGTGATATCCGAGTATGTACCCCGAGAGGGTGGCATACTAGAACAATGAACAATCTAATTCATTACAAAATTTTTTAAAATCAATGCACACGTATGCGGAAATCAATAATCAAATTGGGCCCATTTTATTTCTTTGTAACATCAAAATCACATGTATTATTATTCTCATTTACAAACCTTTTCCACTTTGGAAAGTTATTACATACATAAATATTCAAATATACATTATACAGAAATTACAAATTATACAATTTGATACAAAAATAAGAAAAACAAATGTAGATGCGAATTGATCCTGACCTCTATCTCTTACTTGAATGTAATGGTTATACTCCTGTTAGCCTAACAGGGTAACTCTTCTGAGTTTGAAAATTATTGCAAAATTTGAGTGAGTTTTTACGAACTCAATGAGTGACCATCCTCGATGGCTCACTCAATCAGATACGGATATAATTCATATAATCATATATCACTTTGTTCACAACATTCACATTCTCATTCTATTACAAGTTAACAGGATATTGCAATCATTCGAACATACATATTAAATGAATATGCAATGCACATGTGACTCGTTTTCATTTATTACTTTGTTGTGACTGAGTGCCTATAACTGTCTCGTATCCATTGTAGATACTGAGCTCATTGATAACTATCCCTTATTCATTGGAGATACAGGGCTCATTTTACATAGTGAGCCTTTAGCTCTTATACACTTTCTGAGCTTTAAGCTCTTTTTCACAATTTGAGATTTAAGCTCCTTTTCTCATTCTGAGCTTAAGCTCTTTTTCGATAGTTACTCTGGTCACAACTGCCTTTATGTTATCATGCATTCATGTAATAAAATGCATCAGTCACATATGATCAATCAATCACTTTATTTCACTTTACACATTCACTTTCATATGTCATCGGACTTTGGTCCGACATTCAATACTTAAGTTGAGAATACACTTATTTCTTCTTATTCACATACAAGTAGCACTTCAATATCACTTTTATACATCAAGTCTCAGACCTTCATTTTTCGACATCAACATAAGCAAATCACGTCCATATCAATTATATTCACATTGCATAATAATCATGACCATAGTCATTCAATGCAGAAATTAAAATCAGAACAAACAATGAAATGAGACCATCTAGGTCGACTCACATTACGATCCAGATTAGCAATTGCTTCCAAGATCTGGAAACGTTTGAATGTGGACGTTTATCTTGATTTAACTTCAAATTCTTCAAGAAAACTAAGAGCCCTAACTTCTCTAACAACTCACGTACATCATTATAGAGATTGGGAGGTTGGGTCTTTAATGATAAATGAAGAGAGCAAGATAGAAGCAACTAAAGATAGATGGAAGCAAAGTGTAACATTGATGATGGTTAGGTGAGTAAAATCATGGGAGTGAAGAAAGATAGAAGAGAAGACAAGAAGAAGAAGAAGGTCACGAAAATGAGAAGGAAATGAAGAAGGGAAAGCAAGTGAAAGACAATAATTAAATGGTCTTTCAAATAATTAAGACCATCTAGGTTATAAGATGAAGGCATGGCTTGGCAAGTGACATATGTCACTTGCCACATATCTATTTCCTATTGATTCACAATTGGTTCTTTTATTAAACTAGTCCACTCAACTCCAATTTCTACTCCGATTGTCTCTAAATTTCGATGACATAAGTAATTAAATCCCAAAGTCATTTATAAAAATTTCCATTGTCATTTGACATTTATTTCTACTACCATTTATCGATTGTTCTGCCATTTAGCATTTTTCCTAATTCATAAATACCCAAATTTGTAGAAAATTCTCAATTTTCTCCAAAAATTCTAAATCGATAATTTAATTCACTGAATCAATTTTCAGAACAAAATTATCGCTATCCATATCATAATCACATTAAATTATTCATTTATACCTGAAAAATGTCAAACGAGTGAATGAACAAATTATTGAAATGTACAAAAATTTGAATTCACATATTTGTATGCTAACAATATGCATGAGCATGAGATGCATTTTTCTTAATCTCTCATTGATCTCACATGTACTATATATTAAGGTTCTAACCCTTAGTATGGGAACAGAATGTTACAGAGGCGCACGCACCAGTACAACGCTAGAAGCCAGTGGGGCATGTGTTCCTTCTTCAGAATGTCTGCATCAAAAAAAATTCTTCTTTTCTTTCTGGTCTACTTTATGTCCAGTATCGCTTATGCTATCTCTGCCTTCAATCTTCACTTTATCACATCTCCATAGGTATAGAAAACTTAAGGAAATATATACATAAAACTTTAAAGAGAGAAATCTCTCTAGAGTGAGTTTAACCATCGGCGGCTACACCTGCCGCTGGTGGTCTCCTTATTTTTGACGACCATTAAGCATAATAAAACCAATTAACCAAACATACGTTAACAAATATGGAATCATCTGAGTTTGAATAAATAAGCATTGAATAAACAAACACAAACGCAAGCCAATAAAATTCGAATTAAAAGAACAGTACTTGAACCATAAGCAAGAAGCCGTTTCCATTCCATAAATAAAGAGCTAAGCACACGTTATGGATTTGAGTAGAAACTGGACTTTAAAGAACCCCATCTCAAACGTTTTCCCTATTTTCGATTATGCATTTAAAAAGACAACAACTCTTCAGTTTCTCTTTGCCAGAAACATCACACGAAGGAAAACGAAAACGTAACAAAGATTAAAACAAGAATTTTTCGAAAAAATATGAATTGCATTCAGCATTTCGAGGAACACAAAAAACATATCCCTAAATTTCCAGAAACCTATATGACCATTTTACAACTCCAGAAACTCATGTACATATTATACATCTCTAGCAAAAGTTAACACAAGCTTCAAGTAGCTATTAGCTATCAAAGTAATTCCATAAACACATTCGGATGAACAAAAATAAAAATATAATGTTTCCAGAAAAATAACACATTTCAGTAGCATTTTTTGAAGAACAATAATAGGCGTTCCAGAACATTTCAAGATAGCAGACTATAAATAAACTTATGGAACATTTCCATAACAAGAAGAAACAATACCAGAACTGCCAAAACAATTTTGACAAACAACAAAATTGTCAAAACAATACCAATACATATACAACTTTTGCATATTTAAATCAAATCAAAAAATAACACAAACTTATGAATCACAATTAAATATCTTAAAGGTGGCTCTGATATCGCTGTTGGAAAAATAATGCAAGATCATAGCTAAGCGTAATGGAATGAATTTAAAATTTTTCAACAAAATCAACTTTAACAAAATTTAATCAGAAACATAAAACAAGAAATTAACAAATTCATACCTGTTTCGATTTCTTGTTGTAATTTTTCCTTTCGCCTTAAATTTTTCCATCCATAAGTCGTTCAATCATCTGGCCTCTAATGGTATGCACAGATCTTTTCAGAAAAAACTCAAATCAAATTTCAGAGGAAAAATGTAAGAATTGCTAGCTCCAA
This sequence comes from Erythroxylum rotundifolium, assembly GCA_027563915.1. Lineage (NCBI taxonomy): Eukaryota > Viridiplantae > Streptophyta > Magnoliopsida > Malpighiales > Erythroxylaceae > Erythroxylum > Erythroxylum rotundifolium. The sequence goes on from JAOSBO010018961.1 coordinate 11,455, forward strand.
ATTTCTAATTTTTCCTTTTATATGAAAAATCAAATTTTTCATATCCTTAGATTTTATCAAAATTATAACTAAAGTCAAACTTTAGTCATAATTATGAATTAGTTCTTATAAGATCAAATATCACATATTGATCTTTAAAGTTTCTAAAACTTCTCAATTAATTCCAACTTAATTCAAATTTCACTTTCTCCTTTATAGACCTTTTATGTGTGACCCATTAGGTTCTTAATATGTTGGGCATGATTATAAATTCTAATTCTAATTTATAATTAGAATTAGATAAATTAAAACTTCTTTTAATTTATCTTTAATTCCCTAATTAAACAATTTATAATTGCAGGTCATGATTGACATCTAGCAACAATTCATGACTACCCAAATATTATGAATATTAAAGTGGTTTGGCTTAACCTTTCTGTGTATGGCTATGATGTATAAATTAATCATTTTGTCATCTAATGTTCCAATTGGACTTAGAGTATGGAATTCGTGTCTGCTCTAAATAATCCAATCATGTTCGTTCTTGCTAATTAGTAAATGATTTATAATTGATATTTAAAAACAATCTTTCCAATTTCAATTTACTATGGCCAGAGATTCCAAAAATCATTACTAATCAAGAACAACAGAACATTCTTCCTAATTACTTTAGGACAACGAATTCTTTATTAATTTATTCAACTATCTCCATATGGTTCATACTATATCCAATAACTACTGAATTGAACTACTCCAAGAGTAAAACATAAGTAGCATCAAAATATAGTAATTACTATATAAGATAAAATTGGTAATCTCAAGTCTAAGGATCAATTATACAACCATCATAATGAGATAATCCATAGACACACAAGTAATGTTCCA
>JAOSBO010018978.1:0-12317 GCA_027563915.1 Erythroxylum rotundifolium
CTTATTGGACTTAGATAATTCAAGCTTCAATAAGCCCATAATTAATTTAATCTCATTAGAATTAATTCTAGCTTATTGAGTAAATGTCATTCCACTAAAAAATATTAGTTGAATTCTTGAATTACTAAATATTATAAGAACAAATGTCCAATTGCAAACTCGATTATGAACCTTATTATAGTCATCCGCACAACAAAGGATAAAATTACCGTTTTGCTCTTATATTGGTTTTTCCTTCTAGATCTCCCATTTTATTATATAAGATGATTAACACAATATATCTCATCTTGGTGTTAAGACTTGATGGGTAGCTAGTCCATTGAACTCCTGGCACCAGTTTAATCACCAATCTCCAAAAAAAATCTAGCAGTGATGATATCGCTATAAATACTTTATTTGAGTAAATATTCCCTGATACATGTTTGAATTAATAATTCTAACATGCGGACACTAGATTAATACTTTGTAAAAATCCATTCTGATCATATCAAGAATTATAATGAAACACATATGAGTTCACTACTCATCAAGATTATGGTCTATAATAAGCAAATGCTAAAATGTATGTTTTAAGATTAAAGTAATGACCTAATTTATTCATTAAAACATACATGATTCCGGATTCATTTAATAGTGCCATTATTGATAGTCTACTATTATCATAATATCAAACTCATCATTCCCTTAAAATAAACTCCTTTACTTACTTGGAGATAAATCGCAACACTATAGCCTAAACAATAATCAAGCAACCAACTTGATTATTCAACTGTTAATCAATTAATTTAGGTTATAATAATATACATATTTCCTATACATCTTCATGCATATGTATATTATTAACAAAAGAATCTTGGTTTCTTATGATTAGTTATATTATACTTATACAAATAAAACCAAATTCTTTTGTTTTATTAATAATAAATATTTTCATTACAAACCTGTAACTTGAAGAAGATTCAGTTATATGTAAATACACTTTCTTTGTAGGGCACTATATTTACATAACTCGAACAATAACTTGATTAACATTCTATCCAAAACCCTAATTAGATCTAAAGTTGTCCAAAAACTATCGGGAACCTATGCAAGATCTCTCTTCACCCAATTTACCGATTTGATTTATTTCTCGTTTTATTAAATTACCTAACTCTCGTTAGCCCAATTTAATTATTTTTCACTTGATTCTCCCTATCAGTTTATCATTGAATTATGCAATTGCAGAAATTAAATCACAATAATAAAAAAAAAACACAAAGAATCAAATTTAATGAATTCAAAGATAAAACAACTCGAAAGTGACTTTAAACATCTTCAACATTCACACAATCCTATCATCTATGAATATTCCAATTCTACATATTAATAAAATTGAAAATACACCGAAAACAAGATCTGAATGGATGATGGAGACAACTACATCCAGAAATCCCTATTCTGGGAAGTACTTCGCGTTGGTTTCTTCTTCACATCTCTCTTCATTCTTCTCTTTCTAAACCTCTCGAAGAACTCTCTCTGAGTTTTCTCAATGGTGGCTAATGCAAAAGCTACTTCTTTCTATTTTTGTTGTTCTATTTATGTTCGTTTTTAATTTGGGTTGAACTAAGGTTTTTTCGGGGTTTGAAAGGGAAAAAACCCCTTAAAATGTGAAGTTTGGAAATGGTCACACATTTGCCCTATGCAGGCCATGACCGTGGCCTACTTCTATGCCTTTTGTCATGATCGTGGCATGTAGGCCATGATCATGGGCCAAATCTAGTGCTTCTGTCATGATCATGGCGTATTGTCCCACAATCATGGGTCATTGTTTCGGCCCGAATGTCTCCAAATCTTCTCCGTTCTTCAATGTTGATCATCAAACTCTAACAAAGACATCAACATACCTTAAAAACATAATATTTAAGCTTAAAGACTTGTACTAATCCATAAAACACTTAAAATACAAATAATTAACAAACTAACACAATTCTAACCTAAATACATAGTAAATGATTGAATTAATAGCTAAACATATACCAAACTATGTGTTAAAACATGGTGCAATTTACACTTATCAGTTGTAAACATGAGTTGTTTAGAGTTGACATATGAATGGTTAGTAAGAACATTAGATGACCTACCATAAAACAATCATACAGATAATCTATTTTATGATAGTCTAATCATAGTAATGGTGTAAATATCCTTAAAATAGAGGTGCTAAAGGATATCTCAGATACTAATCCTATACTTTGACTCCATTCCTCGTTGCCTCTTAAAAGTTGGTCGTAGGGTGATGATTGGTTACAGTTTGAGGTATTCAAAGGTAATTGAGTAGCTAATAAAGGATTTACCACTCTTGAAAGAAGGTGATGATACCAATGGACTCTTGTCGGGGTCATTGCTAAGGAATTCCTAGCTAGAGTGGATAAGTCATGAAGATAGTCTTTAGTGACATAGCCAATTGAGTAATGAGCCTCAAGGACAAGAACTAACATCACTTGGGGTACATGTTACATACTCATTCTAGTAGGAGTTCACACTTTAACCATATTCTGAACCAAGTGAGGTATAGAAGGTGAAAGGATGAATTGAACAAGAACATTGTCTATAGAAGGGCTTGTAGTCATACCAATGACTTTGCGGTCAATTGGGGTTCATAATGTGTTGCTAGATACCACTCATGGCTTGCTTATATTAAGTGTTAATTCAAGGGGCCAACATAATTAGGAACCTAATGGGTAACACGCATTAAATACGCGAAGAATGAGTAAAATGGTTTTGTATGAGGATCCAAGATATAAGATATACCTGACTAAGCTATATAAGTATGGTGGTCATTTGATTATGAATCATATGACACATGTGAACCTTGCTTATTAGGTAAGATGACAAAATTACCTTTTAAAGAAGGGATGGAAGTTTCAAACTGAATTAAGTGGGATTAAAAGCCACTTAATTCCCACCAACTCTCCATTTGATATTGGGGGTTAGAGGTAGGCCAAAAGTTGTAAGAAACATTAATTTTCTTGCAATTGTTGTGTCAAAATAAGGGACCTTTTAGTGAAGTGTTGATCTTCTTCTCTTACTTTCTACAACCACTCTTCAAAGAATACATCATAAAGCTAGCACTTTATATGTATCTTAGCCATTCCTCCCAAGAGGATTTGAGCTTCGCTCTTTTTGTGGATATCATTAGAGACGTCCTCCTTTGGTTGTTATGGTTTATGACAACATGAAAAGATGAAGGCAACACAAAATGAAGGAGATTGTAAAGAACACATTTTAAGTTCATATTTTATTAAAGTTACCTCTAATAGCACTTGAAAGTTATTGGCTGTTTAGGTTTTGTTTTATATTTCCACTGTTGTTTCTCTATTTTTGATGCATATGATGCAAGATTAAAAACCAACAAGTATTACCCATAAACTCTTTAACAAGATGTCAAGATTATCAGTCATTTTCCATAAGAGTGCATTATACATATTTAGGAGAGAAACCAACATTGAATGTAATATACCATATCCATGGCACATATGGCCAAACATATCTATGGATAGTCGATAATATAGTTTATAGAAATGGTATGTTAGAACAATCACATAAATACAATATGAGGAATCAATATAACTTAAACATTCCAAATACTTATTTCCTTCACAATCATAATAAGTCACATTTGTTATTAACATCCCAAATTCAAGTAGACCATGCACAATAATTTTGAACTTAATTTTAATACAACATACAGTACAAAAATTACACACTAGAGATAATGTATGTCATAATATGGAATGTTAACAGAAAAGACATCTATCTAGACTTCACAGGTATCAGCTGACCAGACCTTTTAGCCATTCTTGTCCATGAAATAACATTACTCGAATTCTATTTAGTTGCTTTAGATGTTAGATCTCCCCTGAACCTGAAAATGAACATTGTAATTGTGAAGAGTTTGCAAAATCAGTGAGTGAATCATCATTGATGTGCTCACACCCCAAAATAAATTACATGACTCAATTCGGCAAGTATATTACAAAATCCAATATCGCATACCACATCACATTTTGTCACATTTCAACCAGTACTGTATACCAACATTGCATATCACAATTTTAGAACAATTCAACAATTTCATCATAATCATTCATATTATATATATATAATTGTATATACAAATGCACATATTATTTCTTTCTTATTTTGCTTTGTTGTGACCAAGTGCCTATGAACCCAATTTACTGTCCAGTACTCATTGTAGACACTGTGCTCATTTCATATACTTTCCTATAGCCGTTGTGGATATCAGGCTATCTGAGCCTGCGACTCTTTGTTTACAACCTTTAGCTTTAAACTCTTTTCCATATATTGACTAATCCAGTCTCAAATCCTTGATCTGATCATACAGTGCAACATAATGAGATGCATCAATTCACATATCATGCTTTCAACACTTTTCATTCAATGCATTTATGTCATATATCAAATACTTCAGATCTAAGTCTGGCATTCATCATTTAGTTGTTTGCCCATTCCACAATACACATACAATTAAAATGGAAGCATATCTAATTGACTTTACGCATCTAGGTTAACTCATAGTACACTATAGAAAAGCTATTGCCTTGATGATCCGTCAATGTCTAGAAGATAGGCCTCGTTTTTGGAGTTTAACTCATCAGTTAAACATGAGCACATCATGGATTCTCATTAGCCAACATAGACTCATCTTCATTCTCATAACATCCCAAATTTTCCATAATTGAACACTTGATATACGACGATCCATTCTTGTGTTTATATCCCTAGTCATCACCCTAACATATCACTTATTTTTATCCCTTATTTTCATATCAAACTAAGTATATTTCAAGCTCCATTCAAGCCTAATATATTAGAGAAAAGCATTGATAAGTCCACAATTTATATATGCACATGATTTGGGACAATTGGCTTAAGTTTCACCATGGTTGTTGGATTAAGGTCATTCAAGCATGGTTTTGAAAAGCAATTCGAGTTCTACAATGTCTGTGAAGACCCCAAAGAGTGGTTTTTACTATCGAGACGGTCAAAATTTGCACATTTATAAAACTATCCCAAGAATATCCACTTAGCGGACAGACATCCCTTTAAACGGAGATGAACTAAGCTAGGACACTAAAATATTCAATAAGGTTTGTGCAGCAGACATCAAGTCCATCCAAAGGACGTTTATGGGTCAAATTCTATATTTCGAACTCCTACAAGTTACCTATGACCCGTCTTATGTATATCTATCATTCCTATCTGATTTTCCTCATCATTTTCCTTTATTATCACTTTCATTTCAACTCAATACCATTTTCAATCAATTCATAATCTATGTTTGGTCATTATCCCAAAAACACAATCATTTAACTTATACACATTTATCATAAATTTCTGCACATGTTTAACCCCATTTATCATCTTCATTTCATCTATAACTTATCACACTACTTCTCCCATTTCAAGACACCATAATACTTATGACACTACTTCCAATTTCAAGACACCATATTACTCTTATTCTATTATATCAAAATAGAAAAGCTATAAAGTGTCCTACATACACCCTATGCAGCATCACTAACTTTTAATAATCATATCTTTCAAATTTGATCTCCAAAATTTACAAACATTATATCATTGGAAAGCTAAAAGAATAAACTATAACTTCTAAGCAGACAACCTTGTCTAAATCATCCTATATTAATACAATATTTCCCCCGAAGTTAGAACACAAATTTTATCCCTATGTATGCTTAAAAATGTAATGCGAAAAACTTGGAAAGTTATAAGCAAAACATAAATATATTTCATTAACATCTGAATAAGAGAGTTTTAAAAAGCTTTAATGGGAATTTCACGACCCAAATACATCTCATTATACATATGATTGATACTTGAAATGTGGCTCAAGCATTGAATATTCCTACACTAACTTAAAAACAAAATATGTAGATTCGGAGTGATGCCTTGGCTCTCGATCACTCGATCTGTTGCTGACCACATAGAGATGGGGAGGAATAGAGGTTGAGCTAGAAGCTCGTGGATAACAAATTTATAGCAGAGAAACAAGCAAAACCATTGAAAACATCAATTTCTACAGTAAAATGCTTTGTATCCATAAAACATGTATTTCCCAAAGTCTCAAGCTTTTCAAACACATCATAAACAACAAAAGACATGTATTTCTCAAATTTTCAAATTTGTCAAACCATTCATATACAATATAATACATTTATTTATCAAACTTGTCAACAAATGATAAACAACTTAAACACTCATAATGGTTTGGGTAGTCCATATACATGAGGGAGTTCTTGCAAAGCTCTGATAAATATAAGGGAGTTCTTGTGAATCTCTGATAAACATGAGGGAGTCCGTGAAGGAGCTCCATGCAACTAATGGGCAGGCAGGAGAAGCCCTTAACATGTTCAACGTGCACATGACATAACATGATGGACCACCACAAACCCACACAAACATGAGTTTCATGACTTGTCAATATATTGCACAAAAGGCACATTTCATAAACATAATTTCCATAAGCATGACATATTTCGAAACCAATTTCTATCATCATTTCATAAATCATCACTAAGAAGCAATAAATGCAACATTTATAAAGCAATTGAAAATCATTCAATTCTATTGATTAGGAAAAATTTTCATGGCTTATTATGTCAACTATAAACAAGTAACCCACCTAAATTCCTTGCTTAGAAACTTGCTTTAAAATGCCTCTCCTCTTATCCTCTTACCTTACTTGATTCCCTTTAACATTGGCAAAAATTCTAATTCAATAGGAATACTAATTGAGAACCCAAAAAGCATATTCACTAAAATTGATTCTAGAATACTTAAACCCATGCATTTCCTAAACTTCATGAACCAAAACCTTTGCAAAAATCCAAAGGATGAAAAATATGCTTACCTTAAATATTTACCAAACAAAGAGATATTTGGCTCAATTGGAAGTTCTTCTCTTCCTCTTTCTTTTTCTCTTTTTGAACACCCTCAAAATCACTCTTAAAAGCTAAGAAAATATGGAACCCTAACCTTTCTTCTTCTTTTTCTCTCTAATGGCCGATTCTCTCTCCTTTCTTTCTCTTTTTCACGTTTTTCTCTCCCTCTTTCCTTCATTCACGTTTTTTGTCTTCTAATCTACAAGACAACATTTTTCTCCCCCCATTTTACCCTTAATGAGTGCTAAAAGTCCACTTTACCATTCCTTTAATGCTTCTTGATTTCTAAACTTAAGTGACATGCCAAAAATACCCTCAATTGATTCTTAAAGCATTAATTTCTCTAACTAGTGAATTAAAATCCTACAAACATTGAAGTAAATAGTTAAACTCCAATAATAATTCTATCATGACCTCATAATTTATTCTAAGGAAAAAAATTCAAATTCCATGCTTATTCCATAAAATATCATGTTTAATTCAATGAAAAAATTCTGGAGCCAACATTGGATGGTGACTATCAACTTGTGCATCTAAAGTCATACAATTCACACATAATTTACACATCACTAAGTTGTTCAATCATATGAATATACAATAATGTACATGAATATGTGTCATGTTTAATGCATGCTCAATTGACCTTTCCGAGTATGTATTCTTATTCACAAGTCTTGACCATTCAATTATTATAGCTTTTATATTACCACTTTGCATTTCGGTTTATACCTTAAGTATGTTTGATTACTCTAAATTCATCAATCATACATTCATCAACCTTTTCTAGCAATATCCATTCACATAATTTCCCAATTCTCATTCATTCATACCTAATATACCTTACTCATCTCCTTTGGATGATATTTGCATTCATAAAAACACCTTTATTCCTTTAGTAACTCATAATTTCTAGATTTAAATGCATTGATATCAAGACAATCCATTTCTTAAGTAATTACATCAATTAATAACCTCGACTTATCGAACCCTTAACCAATTAATCAAGCAACAATCTAGGTTCATTTCAGGCCTTAATGAAGCCTAAATACACCATTATAGAGTGAATTATCCTCATTTGGTTCAACAAATTAAAACTGAAATTATAGTTTCAAAGCTTTAGCCCCGATCATAGGCCCCATTCGTGCATTATCCAATTTCCCTCAATTCTTCATGAATTTTATCTATTCAGTATCATCATTAACACTTCAAAATTTTCAGAATTCATACTCTCAAACGCTACTTCAATCTATGTCAATATAGCTTCCATCTTAGTTACATTAAGGCTTTCTAAATTCTATTCATTTATGTCACTAATAATCATTCTTACACATACACTAACATCCCCAATTTTTTCTAGATTCAAAAGAAAACTCTTTCATATCAAATTCAAAACACTTTCATAATAGAAAATTAATTATACCTTAAATCCTCATCAATTTCTAGCTCAAAATCATTCATTTAACAGCTCATAAACTATTTTTTTCCATACGTGCTAAACAAAACATAAACTACTATTCATGCGTCATTTTCCCATTACAAATTTAACACTAATACTTTAATAAATCAATCCCCAATTCAGTCATCATCAAGTTCTATTATTTTATATCACAGGAGATTAGTATTTTACCTTTTTATCAACTTAAATACGTACTTAATTATCAAGCTAACCTAGCCTTCCATGCATGTAAACACAATTATAAGAACAAGATAGGGCTAGAATAATTTCAGTAAGGGAAAAGAGATGATAACATATTATAGCTATCTTTGTGTAGGATCTTGTATAGGTCTTAGAGTGATGATGAACATAATTAAAGAAAAATTTCAAAGTTGTGAGGGTATTTGTGTGTTTTGGTAGTGAGAGGGAGGAGAAGAAGAAAGTATACAGAAGAAACAACTAGAGAGAAACATTACTCTAAATTTGCTTAATCCATTCAGTGGAAGGTGTCTTTCTATTAGATGGACACATGTCATATAAATGGAGTAAGCTACATGTCTTCTTATGTGGCTGCCAAATGTCATCAATATCTTCGGCCATTTGTTACCCAATCACTACTATCATTTGCCACTTAATTTTCTTTGCCAAAAGTCACTTATTTTAAAGGCTTAATCATCTTAATTTTCCATGTGTCAACTTGTTTTAGCACTTGACATTTTTCCTATAATAAATTTACATTTTAATCTATCGATTAATTGTAACAGTGAACTCCAAATTACTAATTATAATAAATCAAACAAAATTTAAGACATAAGCAATACACAATCGAATAATCATCATTTTAAACCTTTCATACCTTGGAACATGTCAATTAAGTTTGTATACTCTCTTTGCAATATTTTCTAAATCAACATTCATGTGTGTATATGCTCATGTCATGTATGTAAATGAAATGCACCTTATAAATTCTAAAGTGATGTGGCTCAAAATTCTATCATTTGAACCCTTAGTAAGTTTTGGAAACTGTCTATAACAATTCTCCCCCTTAAAGAATTTTGTCCTCGAAGTTCTTACCTAATTGATCAAATAGATAGGGGTACTATTTCCTTATGTATTCCTCAGTCTCCCATGTAGCTTCTTCTTATGAATGATTTCTCCAAAAAACTTTACCCAAAGGAATTATGCGATTTCTTAACTATTTCATCTAGTATTCAACTATTTTGATTGGTTCCATAACATAACTCAAATTCATTGCAATCTCATCCTCCCATCCTAGTAATACATGTGTTGGATCTGACCGATATCTCCTAAGCATACTAATGTGAAACACATTGTGAATCTGAGACATTTCTATGGTAATGCTAACTTGTAAGCTAATGGTCCTGCTATCTCAATAATTTCATAATGACTAAAGTATCTAGGGCTCAACTTTCCTTTTATACCAAACCTTATCACTCCTTGCTAAGATGACACTCCTAAAAACACCTTATCTCCCATTTGATACTCCATACCCCTCCGATGCTGATTTGCATAACTCTTTTGTTTGTCTTAAACTGCTTTAATCCCACTATGGATCAATTTTATCTTATCAATGGTATCTTGAATCAACTCTGAGCTTTCAACAATCCTTAGGCCCCCTTCATTTAAATACAAAGGCTATTGACATTTTTTTCCATGCTCCCTGAAACTCTAAAACACAAGCTCTGAGCATATCATCAATAATCATAATAGTCCTCTCCCTTTATTCATCTCTCTAAGGATGAAATGTTGCATTAAAGTTTAACTTTGTACCCAATGCTGATTATAAACTGCTCCAAAATCTAGATGTAAATCTAGGATCCTGGTCTAATATAATAGATACTAGGTGTAGCACCCCACTCCCATAAGGACCCAAACCTGACATTGTGAGTGATATCCGAGTCTGAGGCACACTAGGGTGACATGCTAGAGCACTTAGTCAGTCAAATCTTAGTACATTTTTTTAAAACGCGTACGCGGAAAACAGTAATCAAAATCTCAGGCCTATATTTATTAAAAAAATTTCAATTGCAACTATACAATCATTAGAGTTTCAATAGTTTTTTGGGCCTATACATTCATTTCATAAAACTCGAAATCACAATTTGTTATTACCCTTTGATAAATTTCTTTTACAAAAACTTTCCTATTGGAAAGTTATACACAACAAATATATTCAAATACACAAGATACAGTAACTGTAGAAGACTTAATTCTCTTTTGCAAAACCTTTCTGATTGGAAAGTTATACACAACAAATATATTAAAAAACACAAGATACATTAATTGTAGAAGACTTAATTTAGAACAAAAATAAAGAAATACAATGCATAGACAATCTGATCCTGACTCCTATTTCTTTCTTGAATGTAGTAGGCTTGTTTGCCTAACCGGGTACTCTTTTGTGCCTGAAAAATAATTGCAAATTTTGGGTGAGTTTTGTGAGCTCAATGAGTGACCATCATTGATGGCTCACCTAATCATATAATCATATAAATTCACATTCACAACATTTCACATTTCACATCCAATATGATTTAATTAGTCACGTTATGCATATGCAGTGTGTATAAGACCCTCTTTCCATTTATTAATTTGTTGTGATCAAGTGTCTTTTTGTCTAGTCCATATCCCTTAGTGGATACTGGGCTATATCAAATGATGTCCCATATCCCTTAGTGGATACCGGGTACATTCACAATTTAGTCGAAGGCTCTTATCATAGTTTCTGAGCTTTAAGCTCTATTTTTGGTGGCTACTCTGGTCACAACTACCTTTATGTTTCATGCTTCCATGTAATGGAATGCATCAGTCGCATATGATCCATCAGCCACTTTATTTCTCTTTACACATTCACTTTCACATGCCATCAGACCTTGGTTCGGCATTCAACATTTAAGTTGAGAATCACATTTTCACTTACATGCAAATGCTCATTCTAAACACATTTATCATCAAATTATGTACACTTAGTTCCTCTCATTCACATGCAAGCAACACTTTAATATCTCAACCAGGAATCACAATCATTAGACGATCTATCTGGAAACCAACATAATTAATCACTTGTATATAGACATTCAGTAGTTGATCAATATCAAAATTCACACAAAACAAACAATGAAATGAGACCATCTAGATCTACTCACAGTACACTCCAGATTATCATTTGCTTCCAAATTTTGGGAACGCCTGAATGCGGACACTTGACCTGCAGAACCCATTTATGCAAGGCACCCATTTCACACTCATCAATAATTGCACACATATAAGCATTTATTTATGTACAATTGTAGAGGTGGACTATGTACAATGCATGCTTAATGAGAATCCTGGATATATGTTCTAGAACACATATTATGCTTATTCCCATTTCATAGTTCATATGTTTCTAATTGAACTTAGATTTACACTTCATTTGTACATGATCTTTCTAAATTCCCCTTTCAATCGTTACCCTTTGCATGTGTCCAGCTTATTCATAAGCTTACACCTCAAGAACACTTGGATACTTTATATCCTAACTCAATTTCTCATCATCTCATTTCTAACCTCATATGATCTTATAATATCCAAATTCTCATCCAATATGAATTTAATTGAAAATTCCATAATGCAAAATCACAAAAATTGATTTTAAAATACTTAAAGCCAAGCATTTTCTAAACTCCATGAACTAGAATCCTTCCAAAAATCCAAAAGATTCAAAATGATCTTACCTTAATTTCTCACCAATAAAGAGATCTTTAGCTTAAATGGAATCTCTTTTCTTCCTCTTCCTTTTTCTCTTTTTGGGCAGCTTCAAAATCTTTCTTGAACACTAAAAAGAATTAAACCCTAACCCACTCTCTTCTTTTCTCTCAAACCATCAAACTCTCTTTCTCTTTCTCTCTCAT
>JAOSBO010018997.1:0-26137 GCA_027563915.1 Erythroxylum rotundifolium
ATTCTAATTTTAGAAACCACTTTTCTAAAATAATGAGGAATCAATATAATTATTAATCTTAATCATATTAAGAAAAACAATTATCTTAATTTTGGAATTGAATGGATAATATAATTTAATTTAATAATTTAATCCTTTGAAAAATTAAATTAAATTCCAAAGCATTCCTAATAAAATAACCCTTGAAAACAATTTTCAAACAATTAAAAACACCTTTTCAAATTTATTTGGAATTTAAACTTACTTAATTTCAATTAAACTCATTTAATTGGAATTAAGTATTTAAAAATTAAAAAAAAAAAACAACAAACCATCTTCTTCTTCTTCTTCAGCTAGCTTACGACATCAACTATTACTGTTCATAGATTAGACAATTAAAGAAGGTGGTCCAACACCACTATTCACGTCTCCCTCAATTTGCTCCCCACGTTTCACTTACTGCTTCCCTGCCGTCGACTCCTTGCCGCCTGCGCTGTCCTCTTCACCGCCGCTTGTGTTCCCCTACGCCACTGGTCTTACCAGTGGCGACTAAACCAGTGGCCACGCCACTGGTTTTTCATCGTTCAACCAGCGGCTAGAACCACGGCTGGTGAGGTTTTATTTCAAATAAACGCAAACAGCCGGGCAGACACAGAAACTCAAAAACAAAAATTTCATACCAGAAATCGCAAACCCAAAGCAACAAGACAAACGCAAACAGAAAATGGAGCAGATGCGTATTCGTTTTTTTTCAGAATCAACCAAACAAACGCAAGCAACGAACAACTATCGAGCCTTCTTGTTTTTCAGATCTGGGTTTTCTAGATTTCTTTACCCCCAAAACACAACCGCAAGCAAACCTCTCTGGCCTCATTAACGCCAACCAACGAAAGCATAACACGCACACAACTTTTATTGTTTCCATAAATATTCAAAAATCAACATTCAATCTGCAAATCTTATTCGCAAACACGCCTAATCACTTTCCAATTTTAGAAACAAAAGCAAAATCAATAGACGTGCACATATGGACGCAAGTAATGCCAGATGCAGAGAGAAAACAATTTTCGAATGTATATGGGCAATCGCAGATGCAACCCAAAGTAAGCACAACAAGAAGAAACAATTCTAGGGTTCGTTCGAAAATCAGATCATATCTGATTTTTCAATTCCAAATTTTTCGATCAATAACAATCATTCAAAGTTAATCAAATCATAGAATTAAAGATTGCTCTAATACCACTGTTAGAAAATCGAGTCGAGATCCTATCTCGATTGCAGCGGAATAATCACGAAACTTTTTCGTGACTTTTGATTTTTCGAAAACTAATATTTATTTAATTCTATTAAATGATTAACACAAATTATAATAAAACAAAAAATTTAATTCGTACCTTATTCTGAAACTTAATCTTTATCTTGATACATCCCTCGAACTGTTTGCGAAGTGATCCGTCTCAATCATCGTAGTCGCACAAGTGTCCGACCTCTAACGGTATCCACAGAATAGGTTGAGAGAACTCTGTAACTTTTACAGAGAAGGTTAAGCACGAAATGCTAATTCCATAGAACTCAAGCCTATTTATACTAAACTTTGGACGTTTTAATAATTTAATTAAAATTAACTAATTTCAATTAAACTTTAATTAGAATTACAAATAATTTTAATTAAATACCAATTATGCCCATATAAGATTCAATATCTCATATTGATTCTTATTTATTAAATATCTCATATTTAATCATAAAGTTTTTCAAACTTTACAATCAAGTCCAACTTGATTAAATTTACTTTGCTCTCTTCAACCCATTTTATATGTGAGATCCATTAGGTTCCCAAATATGTTGGCAATGATTATAAATTCTAATTCTAAGATAAATTAAAACTCCTTTAAATTTATCTTTAATTCTCTAATTAAATAATTTATAATCATAAATCAAGATTGGCGTTTAGCAACGTGTCATGACCACCCAAATATTTAGGAATGTCAAAGTGGTTTTGAATAACTTTTCCATGCCTGATTTTTCCATATAATTCAATCATTTCATCAATCAATGTTCCAATTAGATATAGAGCATAGAATTAATGTCTACCTTATTTTGAATTCAATCATATTAGTTCTCTGCCATTAGCTATTGATTCAATTAATGATATTTGTAAACTATTTACGAATATTATTCTACCTTGGTCAAGGATTTCTTGAATCAATATTAATCGAGAACAACAGAACATTATCCCTAATTACTTTAGGGTGATGAATCCTATCTTGATCACTCAACTACTTCCATATAGTTCATGCTACATCCAATGACTACCGATTAAATGACCCATGATTAAATAGATCATAGATAGTATCAAAACGTAGCAATCCCTATACAAGATAATTTTGGTGATCTCAAGTCAAAGGATCACTTATACATCCATCACAATGAGAATTCTATAGACATACAAGTAATGTTCCAAATGTATTTCTTATATCAGGTTTGTTCAGTGAACTTGTTCTCTAACAAGCACCCATATCTTTGCTTAAGTATCTCTATACTTTAACCTATGAGATCAGCTACTTCCTTCATAAGGAAAAACGCAACGTATGCTAATCTTTTTACATTCTATTAATGTTCAATCTTAATAAAACAATGACTAGAAACATTTAGGAATAATACATAAATATAATATGAATCTCATAATTATAATCTCATTATAATTTTATCTGCAATGTACAATTATTCTATGGACTTTATCATATACATCTAAACATGTACAAGATAAGTAATGTCTTTAAATAATTTGTCACTAAACTACAACCAAAGTAATTGACTGTAGGATATAAACCAACAATTACCCAACCACATTACCCCTACTGGAAAAATAATGAACAAATAGCAAGAAAATGATTTCTTTATACCATACTAGATTACTCGCTTGTCAGATAATACAAAAGTTAGCTCTAACACAAAAAAATACCGATAACAAATGACAGTGTCAAAATACACAATAAAATCCTTGAAACCTTATTGTAGATCGAATGTGGTAATTTTCAAGCTTAAGTTCTAATAAAATAATGAACATATCGTTGCAAGGTGGAGGGAACAAGAAATCTTTTCCCTTATTAACATACTGGCAGCTGTTTTTTAGGTTAATTAACATATTTGTTATTGCCTTGTTAATTCCTATTTTATTCATCACTAAACAACAGAACTGTCTCATTACTATTTTCCTTTCTAGATATTATAAAGATGATTTGAAAATAAAAGTTCCCATATAAATTGGATACAAACAAGGGAGAATGTCTTTAATGTCACTTTCTTTACGTCAGTGTCCATCATCTGCTTTGTAAGATCAACAAAACGATTATCGAAAGTTTGGTTATGACGTGGACACACTAAAATCATATCTTTCTTATATTTACATAAATTATCATTGTTAAGAGGAAGAAATATCATTTTCCAATTTGTGAAAAATATTTAACAAAAATTGTCTTCATAAGACTCTTTCAAATAAAAATAACCTCAAACTAATGGCGTCTTCAGTTGTCTAATTAATTTTAAACATGTTATAAATCTTCATAATATTGATAACATGCTCATTGAGATTCTCATTTGTTAATAATCTCCGAATTATACATTCATTTGCATGATCCAAAATTCCCAAGTAACATTAAGCCTTCCACATACCAAACGAAACACCAGTTTTTCAGAAGTCCAAGAAAAAGCTCATGAAAAGAATCATCCAAACAATTTCTGAGCAGACCTCCATCTTCTAACCCCTCTCATGCATTACGATTTACACCTCGGAGGTACATATCTAATCAAGTTTATGAAACTAGATGACGCCAAGCCGAGTTTGTTTAGTTTAAAATTTGAAGTACATCAATCCATCTTTACATTTTCTAGGCTCAACGCAAGCTGTATCTTCCTAAAAGGCTTCAAAATAGTTAGAACAAAGAAAACATGTTTGCACCCATCGATGCGAACTGCAGATGCCAAGAATTTTAAGAGGAAAGAGATGACTTGTACAAATGCCCAACTTCACCTGAATAAGGAACTACGAACCTTTGCAAGAACTTCTTGTTACTTATAATAAAAGTGGTGCTCGAACTTGGTATTTTGGGAAGTAAATTCTTACTTTCCAGGGCCTCCACAACAGCTATACGAGGTTTCAGTCTCTTTTCGACACTATAAAGAAGTAACACTGGTTGCTTAATAATGTGATTGATACCAAAATTTCGGCTTCTTGAAAACAGCTGAGCAATCTCCTTAATTTTCCTCTGAGACACCCCAAATGCAAGAGGCGTTCTTTTAAATGCAGACAAAGTATCCTCCTCAGAGAAACCCAATTCCCTAAAAGCCTCAATTTTTGCTCCCAGCTCGCTCTGTTCATGGAACTTACAACCCGAATAGCACGAATCAACATATTGGATTCCATGTTGAAACCCATCTCCTTAACCAGTTTGAGACAATTCTTCAAACTCTCGGGTTTCATAAGACAAAACTGCGGAAAGTGAAACATACATTTATAAATATACGTGGAGCTAATCCCACAACTCTTCAAGAATTCTATGTTGGGAACCAGTGTTTTGTTCAAATCAGGGTATAGAAACCACCTTGAAACCTTCAACAATTCTGATACACCAGCATCTGATCCCAAAACACTCTTCAATACTAATATCGCTCTTTGGAGTCTGTTCGAAGTACTTATATCAAAAATATGAGGATCGGCAGAGAAAATCTCGGCTGTTTCGACAGGGCTAAGCCCTAAATCAAGGAAAATTCTAATCTTGGGACCAATTCTTTTCTCAAGATTGGCAGAGAGAATCTGGGGATATTTACTGAAAACCTTTTCTAAGTGGGTATTGGAGAAACCATTTGTTTTGAGGAATGAGAGTACTGAATCTGCACTTGAAGGGTTTCTGAGGTACTTGGTGGCCGAACATGGGATTTGAGAAGCTGATTCAGGAGAGAAGTTATTTTGTTTGACCAAGTAGTCGTAGATTGTGATTCTTGCTTTGGAGTTTTGCGATTCACAAGTAGAAAAGGAAGGGAAATAGATAGAGTGGGTAGCGAATGAGGGATTGCTAAGGCTCTTGGAGGTTTTAAGAGAATAAGATGCGAGAACTTTACAGACTCGGTGAGTCATCTAATTGTGCGTGAATGGATTCAACTTTTAAGTTTTATGAAACAAGCTTTCACAAAGTATACACACTAGAAGAAATCAATAAGAAGCCGAAAACCTGTAATCAATCTGCTTTCTTGAACCTCGGCCAGATGCCAATCCCTTCAAACAACATGCTCCGGCCTACGGGGCTCGTGTGTTGGGAGTAATTTGTAGATTCATGGTAGTTTGCGGGGTCACTGAGCATTCGTCGGAATGGTGAATACCGAACCCAATATTGGTCCAAAATAACATAGGCCAGCTTTTAGATATAAAAACACTATAGTTTTGGGCTAATCTATCTCATTGTTCATCATGAAGTAACATGGACTTGGACTTGCTTAATTTTGGTCTCCTGTTCAAGTAACTGACGGCTTTAAACTTGTTGATCAAAGCAACACGGTTGCATTAACTTGCTCAAATTTTGGGGTGGACTTTGACGTTTTACTTTAACTTAATCCTACGTTAACAACCAATTTCATACTTTTCAATATATTGGAATCTATAAAGTTTGTTGATTATGTTTTTTAAAATATTTATTCTTTAAATTTTTTAGCTATTACATTAGTTAAAATTTTGTATTAAATTAAAATTAAATTAATTTTGAATTAGACAAAATTTAATTAATTTAAATAAATTAACATTAAAAGAATTTATGTTCAACCCAAATTCTTTTTCAAGTTTAGATTTTAATATCTAATCCTTTAGATCAAATCTCTTATAATTGAGCATATAATCTTATATTCCTTGTAAGTACTTTAATACTTTCTTTACAACTTTTCAGAATAGAGCACCTATCGTGATGAATCTCTCAAAATTTATTAATAAATGCTCTCTTTGATAATACTAGCATTTTTTTATGATTTGTCATGAAATATTTCTATTCACATTCATTTGATGGAGTCCTAAATCACAATGAACTACCATCATTATAATAATTTTAAATGAATCTTTTTTGAAACAAGAGAGAAGGTATTATAAAGAATGCTATCCTTTAATTGTAACCATTGGCTACAATTTTAATTTTATATAATTCAATATTGCAATTGGAGTCGTGTTTAGTCTTAAAGAGATATTTACATCTGACTCTTTTATAACCTTTTGGAAATTTAACGAGATCACAAACTCTATTGTTATCCATGGATTCCAACTTTTCTTTTATGGAGCCTATCCACTTATTATAGTTTTCACTTTCAATGGCTTATGAAAATAAAATTGGATATTTACCAATTTCTAAATCATTTTGTACCTCTTGTAAATAAAAAATATAATCATCAGAAATAATTAATCTCCATTGTCTTTGAGGCCTTTTTAATTCTACTTCATGTGGCTTATCTACAATATTTTTATTAATAGTGATTTCCTTATTTAGAGTTTGATCATGCATTTATTGTTCTTGTAAGTTGTTAACATTTTCAATAACTTTAGAAACAAACGCTTGAGAAGAAGTTATAAGTAAGGGAACTTATAATCTAATTTCTTGAATTTTCACTTTACGTGGTTCGAACTCTCACTACTTTCACTATTTTTTATGAATAAAAAATGTTTACTTCAAAATTTTCTTATACTATAATTAGAACAATAAAATATGTGCTCTTTAGAGTTTTTTGGACAAGAAATAATAAATCTACTAGTTGTTCTTGGATTTAATTTTCTTTTAAGTTGATTATAGACTCTTATTTATGCAAAGCAACCTTAAGCATGTAGGTGTCTTAAACTAAGTTTCTTTCTTGTCAATAGTTTAAAGGTTGTCTTAAGAACTGCCTCATTAGGAGCCCTATTTAATAAATGCATGTTAATCCTTAAAACATACACCTACAATGACAAATGTAAAGAACAATCACTCATCATGCTCTTAACCATTTCTATTAACGTATGGTTATGCTTTTTAGCTATATAATTTTATTGTGACATACCTGTCATTGTGTATTGAACATGTATGTTAGATTTTCCAAGAAATTTAGCAAATATACTAGGACATCTTCCAGTTTCATTAAATCTCTCATACTGTTTACCAACCCTGAGAGAATTGACAATGTTTATGTTTATATTTAATTACCTTCTACCTTATTTAGACATACCTCTAAGGCATGTACTGATTAATATTTTGATGCAACAAACAAATATAACTATAACATGAAAATCACTAATAAATATTATTAAACATTTCTCTCTGCGAAATAATAAAACATCAAAAGGCCTATATATATTGGTGCCTATAATTTCAAGGAATTGTGTGTTTCTTTTGACATCTTTCTTAACCATATGTTTTGTATGTTTTCCTTTAATACATCCATACAAATACCAAGATTATTAAGATCTAAATCTAGAAGAAATTCATTCTTTACTAATTTAACTATTCATTCTTTGGATATGTGACCTAAATTTTTATGTCATAAGTAAGCCAAAATTTCATTTATAAACCTCATTTAGTACTAACATTATAATGCAAGGTCAATAGAGTTTTTAGCAAAAAGATTATTAAGCTTTAATTTATATAAACTATTAACAAGAACGCTATAAACAATAAGGCAACTATGTTTGAATAAACTCAAACATCCATTACCAAATTTAAAAGAATATCCAACAATATCAATTTTTAACAAAGAAATTATGTTTCAAGAAATGGTAGGAATATAAATAGTTTTAAAAAGATCTAGTTGATGTTCAATGTCTAAAATCAAATATTAGGTTTCAATAGCTTTAACTAGAGCTTTAACTTGAAATATGTACAATTATTTCACTTGAAATATGTACAATTATTTCACTTGAAATATGTATAATTATTTCACTTACTTATCTGTTTTTTTTAATGTCAGGATACATCCAGATTGCCACAGCAACCAATTAGCTTTAAACTTAGCCTAAGAGAAACTGCTAGTTTATATGTCCACAAAATGCCAATAGTTTGCGTTCTTAGCCAAGTTTCACATAAAAAGAGTGTTTTTTTGGAAAATAAAGAAAATTTTATTAACTGGAAAAAGCTATTTAACGACATACAGTGAAACTCCGTCTTTGTTCAACAACTCTAAAAATCATAAGTAACATTAAACATATAAACACACACAGAAAAACAGGAATTACACACACATATCCAAGAAACTGAAAAAGAACCCTCCTAAAGATTAACTTAAAGAGATTAAAAGATTGGAGCAATAATTAAAACTAAGGGGTTCCAGTGAACGTCGATAGGGAGACCAAAGCAAGAACTAATACACAAAGGCTCAAGTCAATGCAATGCTCATATGAAAGAGTGATAAGATGTCATCTAATTATGTTAATTAGATTTATCTTTTTAATTTTGGCTCAATTTTGGTGCTTAAATGGAAAAATTAATATTTGATTTATTTTAGGAGATGACAAGTGGAGATTGCAGTAAATTGGATCAAAATTAGTCAAAATTAAAATTTTGGAAAAAGTAGACAAATTACTACATTAGATAAGGTGAAATGACACTTAATGTTAGATTCACCCTAAGAGTTTTAATTTAATTAGCGAGTTTATTCCAATCCCTATTATGTAAGGATTTGGATTTATATTAGAGCAAATCTTGGCAAAAATAAAAGAAGGTTGGTTTTTGGATAGGGAAGGAGGAGAAAAACTTGTCCTTCACTTTTCTCAATCACCCTATTTCGCTTTCTTGTAATTTTCTCTCTATCTTTCATCTTTTCTTTTATACTTTTCGTGATGGAACTAGAGCTATGAATAACTAATTATAAATATTATAATTTAAGAGGATTCAAAATTTTTGTTGTAGCCTTGTGAAGTTTTGTTCTAAATCTAAATTCAAGTTTTAATTCAAGTATTTCTTATTTTATGTTCTCATATTTCATTAATAATTAATATTGATTGATTTGAGAAATTTATTTAATGTTGCTTATTTTATAGCTATCTATGAATTCACTGATTTGTGATTGTCATGAATGATTGATATAAGTAGAAAATAGATTATTTATGAAGATGCATATTTACCTTATGAGAATCAAGAAAACTAAATTGAATAATTATATTTATCTCAATTATTTAATTTAGGTTTAATATTTTTCGCTAAACTTATTTCTAATCATTTAATTGATATGAAATGCTATCATACTCAATTAATTAATAGTAAGTTTTAGTTTGAATACTGCGTTTGAACCAATAAATTTTAAAAAATCAAGACTTATTATAACTATCTAAACAAGTTTTTGATTAACTGCTTGAATTGTGAAAATTATTCTTTTTAAAACAATGATCAAAGGTACAATTGGATGAGGTATTTCTATTGAATCGACGTTAATTAAAATTGAATTCTCAATCTTTTTTCAATTTATTATTTTTATTATTTGTTAATTTTAATTCATCCTTTAATTAATCATAATCCTTCACTTTGTTTAGACAACTGAAATTAATAAACTAGTTGTTAGTTCTTTTAAGATTCAACCTGGTTTCACGAGTACTATAAAAGTTTACTGAATTAGAATTAATTTTGAAGACTTCGACAACTTGATCAAAATTTGGTGCCCTTCTCAGGAAACTATTTTAGTTTCTTAGTTTCTTTATATTGTTTTATAGTTTAATACTAATCTTTTGTCTTATATGAATCATTCTTCTCAGATATGTGGTTTACATTATAATCTAAAAATTAAGAAAATAGTGTGTGATTTAAGGAAAAAGATTAAGCAAGGAAAAATGTCATTAACCTTAAGAAGTGAAAGTTGAGATACACTTAATGATTGCTGAAGATTCTAATTTCTAAGAAGTTGAAAAAAAAAATGACGAATCCTAACATTAAAACATTGAGGGAATTTGCAGCATCAACTTTGAATTAATAAGCCTTATACCTATGATTTCTAATTGTTGAGGTAGATTTTGTATTAAAATATAGTTTGATTCACTTAGTCCCTATTTTTCATGGTCTTGCACATGAAGATCCGCATATATAATTGAAAGAATTTCACAATGTTTGCTCTAAAATGACGCCACAAAAGGTGATAGAAGAACAAATTAATCTTAGAGCCTTTTCATTCTCATTGGAAGATATGGAAAATAATTTATAATATTATCTTCCTTTTGGATTAGTGACAACATTGAATGAGATCAAAAGGTTGTTTTTGGTGAAGGTCTTTCCTATTTCACAAGCAACTGATATCAGATAGTAGATATATGAGTAAAGACAATTCACTAGAGAAACATTATATGAACATTGGGAGAGACTGAAAGAGTTATTTTCTAATTAGCTACACCATTAAATATCTGAGCAAATTGTTGATTAAGTAATTTTATGAAAAGCTACTACCAATGGATAGGATTATAGTAGGTGCAACTAGTGGAGGAGCTTTGGTAAACAAACTGCCAGAAATGGCTAGACAATTAATGCCAATCATGGGAAAAAATTCTCAGTAATTCGAGACAAGCATGGATGAAGCTATTAAGCGTATAAATAAGGTAAGTAATACTAACCTTGACAATAAAATTTTGGGTTTAACTGCTCTAGTTCATTAAATAGCCATAGGTCAATTGCAATTAGCTCAAGTATGCAAAATATGCTCATTCCCTGGGCTATGGGTAAGTGCTCTATATTGAAAGAAGACTTTAGCTGAGAAGCCAACGTAATAAAGAAATTTCCTAGTCAACCATAATAGATATATGATCCTTTTTCCAATCACTATAATCTAGAATAGAGAGATCATCCAAACTTTAGTTATGAAAATCAAGAAGGGCAACAAAAATGCAAACTAACAATTCAATAGACAACCTTAAGCACCTACATATACTCAATCTTAGTCTTTAAATTTATGTATGTCTTTGTTTGAAATTGTTAAGGAACTTAGGTTAATAAATTGGAAGCGTAAACATCAAGAAAATTACCTTCACTAATTGTGGTGAATCATATGGAGAATGTAAGTCCAATGACATTAATAAATGAAAAGGTAATTCAATCTAGATCTTCCTCACTAATGGAGCTAGAAAAGCATGAAGAATAAGTGAAGAGAAATGAACCTCCAACTCAATAATCAACAAAGGTGAAAGATGATTCATCTTTATCGATATCAACTAATGCATGTGTATCTCTTTTCCTTTACATGTTAGCTAAATCAAAAGAAGAGAATATGAAAGAGAAATCTTAGAAACCTTCAGAAAGTTGGAAATTAATATGCCACTTCTTGAAGCCATTAAATAATTTCCCAAATATGAAAAATTCTTAAAAGAAATATGAATAAACAAAAGGAAGCTAAAGAATAAGGAGACAATAATTTTGGGTAAGAATGTATCAGCTATGATAAATAGGAAATTACCAGAAAATGAAAAGAACTAGGATTGATTACACTTCCTTGTGTCATTGTTGATAAGAAAAATAAGTGTACCATCATGGCCTGCGCGACAGCAGACACGGACCGACTTCTAAACTCAATTTTTTTAGGGATACTTCAAACTTTTAGGCCTGGGTGAAACCTAGTTTTACTATAAATAAAAAGGACTATAAAAGAGAAGAGAAGAAACCTTAGAAGGGTGCCTCCATTTTTCTATGTTGAGATAAATCCAAGGAAGGAGAAGAAGAGGAGAGAAGAGGAGAGAGGAAAAGGGAAGAAGAGAAGTTGTTGTCTTCCTCGTCCATCCCGACCACTTCTAAGTGACATTTTCATTTCATATTTTTTATTTTTTCTTTTAAATGTATGAGATGGATTTGATAGTGATGGATTTGGGTTTGATGATGATGTTCAAAACTTCTTTAGGGATTTTTCCTTGAATCAAATTAATGTGATTTCTTTTGATGTTAATAAATCAGTTATTGTGATTATTTGTTGTATTTGAATGCTTTGGTAACAAATCGATAGAGTGAAATCGATAACAAAACAATTACGTTGGGTAATAATAGTTAAACAATCTAATAGATCACGCAAATAATCAAATTGGTTATTTATACGAAGAGAGATATCGTGTAAGGAACCCATAGTCTATTAGAAGGCTTAAGATCTAATTGGATGTGTGGGTTTTTTTTAATTGACAAATTGTCAATTAGGGTTTATGATTTAGTGTTTAATGATTATAACTCGAGAGAGTAATCCACCCTTTGAAAGTCTAGGACCAATATTGAATTAACTCAAAAGTCATCATTTTAACATTTGATGATAGGATAAATCCCCCTTCTCATAATCGGCTAATCTTCATTATATGATTTTTGATTGTTCATTAGAGGTTCTCAATTTTAATTTATTTGTGTTAATTTTGCAATTTCATTTTCAATCAACCATATTCATTTATTTACTTTTTTGTTTAGCTTTTCTTTTCATTTTAATTATCTTACAAGCTTTAGAAAACTTAGAATTCGATTAGTTCACTGGCTCCTCGAGGGATCAACACCTTATATACTATACTCACGACCCGAGCACTTAAGGTATACTGAGGGATAAGAAATTGTAAAACTTTCCTACTCAATCACTTTTAATATCTATGAAGGAAGGACACGACTTGTACTTGCATTAAAGTTGATTTTTTTTTAAATTTGGTGTATCGTATGTAAAGTACACTTCCGTTTGGCTACTTGGTTAGCTATGCAATTTAACATCACTATCTATTCTAACAAGAACTTTTGTCTTGGTTGCTTTATTACTCAATTGGCTATTAATCTCAATTTATTTGATATGACTGAAACTGATATACATACAGCCTATGAGATGGAATCATTGGATAAGGACTGTTTAAGTAAAATGACGTTGCTCAAGTAACAAAAGAGTACATTTCATATTATACCATCTGACTCCCTAGAGAGGTTCATCATCATATCGTTAAGAGGATTGTGATGTTCGATAACCTCTGTACATCTCATTCAGATGCTTACAACTTAAGGAAGTTTTCTATTCTGTGTTTCATTTTAAGTTGATTATTTTTATGGCATGTGAGCATCTTGTGCATACAATGTGGACAATGCTTGATTTAGGTGTGGTGGAGTGAGAGTATATACTATGATGAACTTTGTGATTTGTGCTTGAACATATGAATACTATAATTTATATATTAATTATTCCTCATCGTAGCTTCATTGTTTAGAGATAATCTCCAAGTTAGGATAAACTATCAAATATCGATTGTTTATGCTAAAACTTGATCTTGAGTACATTTTGAAACTACATTTTTTATGAATTTATATATAGAGATGATGGGGACATTAAGGATAACCATTTCTGAACTAAATAAACCTAGCTTATTTTTATCCCTCGAGAACTAATTTAAGCCTTAACCATTCTTTTCTTGCATACTAACTTTGTTACAAGCCACTTTTACCCTTCTTTTATTGAAGTCCTTAATAACTTTTATTGAATGAATTATATAAATCTTATTTGCATAAGATTCATCTATTTCCATAAAAGATAAATTCGTTGATTTAAGTTGCACTGTTTGATTTTTCAATTTTTATAGAATGGGGGAGAAGTATAAAAAAAAACCTCTTTAACATTCTTTTCTAGAAAAAATAAAAAAAGAAAAGAAAAGATGAGGCGATCAAAAGGATACTATTTGAATTGAGTTACAGACTAATTTGAGTTGAAACTTATGTAGACAAATTTGTATAATTTCCTTCAATTTGTTTAACTTAAAAATTCTATTTTTCATACCATTACTGAAGCCATGTTACAAACTTTTACAAGTTCCTTGGATTTATGTATTA
Source organism: Erythroxylum rotundifolium (assembly GCA_027563915.1). Taxonomy (NCBI): domain Eukaryota; kingdom Viridiplantae; phylum Streptophyta; class Magnoliopsida; order Malpighiales; family Erythroxylaceae; genus Erythroxylum; species Erythroxylum rotundifolium. The sequence goes on from JAOSBO010018997.1 coordinate 13,779, forward strand.
AGTAAATGTTTTTTAGTGGTGGAGAAATTATTCATATTATGTAAATAAATCACTATGATTTGATTTGAGAGCTTAATGAATCCTAAACACTTTAAGTATACAAAGTGAAATCTATAAGAGGATTTTAAGTCTTGTTTCATTTTATATTAATGAAATTGATAAGATACCATATATTTATTCAAAATATTTGTACTATGAGTGCTTGTTCTCTTAATTATTATTTTATCTTGAACCTTTAATGTGTATTAGCTTTTGGGACATTTATAGATAACATGAAAGAAGATGATAGGTTATTATGAGGATCATTAATGTATGCTTGAGGACAAACATGAGTCTAATGTGCAAGAGGATTTGATAAAATGTTAATTAGTTATGTTAATTGCATCTATCTCTCCTCTTTTGGTTTAATATTGGTGCTTAAATGGGAAAATTAATATTTATTTTTGTTTTAAGAGATGATAAGTGGAGATTGCATAGAATTGGATCAAAATTGATCAAAATCAAAAGTTTGAAAAAAGCTAACAAATTGTTGCATTGGATAAGGCAAGATCATAACTAATGCTAGATTCACCCCAAGTGTTTTAATTTAATTAATAAACTTATTCTAATCCCTATTATGTAGGGATTTGGATTTAATTAGAGGCGATTTTGGTAGAATAAAAGGAGGCTAGTTTTTGGGTAAGAAAAGAGGAGAAAAACACATCCTTCACTTTTCTCAATCACCTAATTTCATTTTCTTATAATTTTGTATTCACCTTTCATATTTTCTTTTATTTTTGGTGTTGGAACTAAGGCCACTAGTGGCTAATGCCAACTATTTTGATTCATCAAAACTTTAGTTAAAACCATTTGAGGTTTTGTTCTAAACTTAGATTCATGATTTAATTCAAGTATTTCTTGTTTTATGTTCTTATATTTCATGAATAATTAATATTAATTGATCAAATTTATTTGATTTTCATTATTCTATAACTATCCATGAATTTAGTCATCTGTAATTATCCTGAAGAATTGATACAAGTAGCAAATATTTATTTATGAAGTTGCATATTTGACTTATGAGAAATAAGAAAACTAGATTGAATAGTAGTAATATCCCAATTCAATTATTGTAATGCCTACTTTGCTGTAGATGCATTTCATAGAGTAATTTAAGCAACTAAATGTATTGTTGAGATTATAATGGAGATCATAGATATATCAGAGTTGGTTCTAAAGTTGACAAGAAATTTCTTGAACAATTTTTGAAAACTTTGAAAAGCTACATAATGAGTCCAAACAAGATTTAAAATCATCGAAATGTGTTTTAAGGAATTAAGTGACACTTTTGAATAAAATCTGGATGATTTCAGTGAATAGTATTTTTGAATAAATAATGAATTCAGGTGAATAGTATTTGAAAAATACCAGAAATAGGTATTAGAATCTAATGATATTGAAATGTATCAAAAATATGCCCATTTAGATGAATTTCGAGAGTTTTGAAAGTTTAGGGTTAAAATACCCTTTTCGGAAAATAATGGATATTAATGATTTTAAACCCATTCAAAATTTTTAAAAGAATCCAATCAATAATTATTGACCCTAACTAGAGTATTTCACGGTCAATTTGATGACAAGACGGTTGTGACATATTTTCAGGATTTAATTCGGTCAATCAAAGGCATTAAAGGCAATTTGGTCTTTTTACATGATATTAATTGATTAATGAGTCATTATAGAAGACCAATGAGAAAATGACATGTGTGTGATGAGTCATTATCGATGACAAATAAGAAGGTGACTAGTGTAATCCATTAAATGAGTATAAAAGCAACATTTTGCTTCATTTTTTTAATATAGCTGTGAGAGTGAATGGAGACTACACGTGAGAGTGGAAAAAGAAGAACAAAAAGAAGACAGAGAAAGGTGAGTTATGGCCATTGATGAGAGAAAGGAAGGAAGAGAGAGAGAAAAGAAAAGAAAAGACAAAGGAGAAGAGAGGTTCAACTATGGACATGGAAAAGTGATCTAAAGCATTTTTATGGTCTTCTACCTCCAATTAAGCATCCAATATGGTTATATAGACATCCAAGTGAAGAGGAAGAAGGAAATAGGTAGGTACGTTTACTAGTTTTGGTGAAAAATTAGGTTTGTTGTGTTTTAGTTTAGATTTAGTTTTGATGGTGTGATTTACACCCTTTTAATGTAATATCAAGGTTTTATTACATTGGAAGCAATTGGGAGAAGAAAATCAAGAAATCCTAACGTATGAAGCCTTAGTCCAACTTGGTCAAATATAAGATCTATTGCGTAAAGTGTTTTATTTTGTCATTTGATGATTTAAGAGTAATGAATGGCATTGGGAAGTTAGTTTAATGATGAAAGAATGAAAGAAAAACCATGGAAATGATTGGATGAGTTTTGGGCCATGGCTAAGGTTGTTAATATGATATGATTCAAACTCCTATTTTGATGTTTTATGATGTTTATAGTATAATTTTGATGCTAATGAAGTAAAGAAATGAAAAAGAATTGATTTGGAATTGGTTTTGGATGAAATTCAGCCTAGAGTGCTTAATTTTATAAAAAATTTGTTAATGAAATTTATAGCTTAAATGTGTGAATTAAAATGTCATGGAAGTGAATTTAGATTGGTTTTAAGTGTTAGAAGTCAAATGGAATTGAATTCGAAAAGTTTAATGTTAAATATGTTAAGTTTAGCCTTAAAGGCATTTTTGGTATAAAAGTCTAGTTATGATGTAACGACCATGTGAATGTGATTAAGGATGGTCATTAAGTGTATTTTTGGTATTGGAATTATTAAATTAAGTATTATGTTATTATTTGGAAAAAAATTAGTATATGGAGTGTATATGGAGAGTAACGAAGTTGACATGGTTTATGGCGTATTTGATTGGAAAATGTGTTAAGGAGTTGAATGTATTAGTATTAGGTTTTCATATCAGAAAATGAAACCAACTAAAGGATGTTGAAGTGGTGAAAAGGAAACTAGCAAGTTTTGAGTGTATTTTAATTGTTTTATATGGCTAAATGCTTTGCAAAAGCATTGGTGACATGTGAGTGTACTTTAAATTGATTTTATGCAAATGGTTTTCATTTGATCATGAAATGAATATTTATGTTGAGTTTTATGTGAATGATATTTTACAAGTGAATATTGATAGTATAAGGTTATGCTTTAGCAATATATAAGTTTTAACTTGAAAGTTAAATTTTGTATGATTGGAAGTTACATTGAAGTTATGCATTAAATTGAACGGTTATGAATCCTCCCATACTTGATTTGGAAAATAAGATGAGTCGTAAATGTAGGAGTTACTTTTGCCTATGATACACTGCTAGGCTTTATACATATTATTAGACTGGTATATTTATAGCCATTAACCTATTACGGGTAAATGATGTATAACTAGCTCTATAAATAGTGTTAACCAATCACGAGTAAGTGATTTAGAACCAGCTCCATGACTTCTTAATGGTAAGCAATGTAAAATTATCTCTATAATTACCAGTTTATAGTGATTAACCTGTTATAGGTAAATGATGCATAACTACCTTTTTAAAGAGTGGTTAAATAGTTAAGGGTAAGTAACGTAAAACTAGCTCTGTGAATTTAGTCCTAGTGTACCGTATGGTAAGGAAACTAATGGTGGGCTATGTTAAGTAAGAAAATTCATGTAATAATAATATTGCCACTATTGTTTTAAAAAGTGATTTAAGAGTTACCAGATAGTACCAATTCTAGTGGTTGGCTTATTTTCAGTATAAAAGTTTTTAGAAAAATTATTGCCACCATTGTTTATTGATAAAAAAAAGGAAAATGGAAAATGGAAACTTCTATATTGTGAGTTTAATGTTAAAAAGTAATTCGTGATAGTATTTCAGAAAATTGAAATTTTGTTTTGTGAAATATTATGTTATTGCCAAATTTGATGATGAACGAATAAATTATTATAGCAAATGCTTTGCCACGAGCTTTATGATTGTATAAGAATATTGCAGTTATGTTGTTATGGAAAGTTCAATTCTTTTTAGTAAACTGATTACACTCACTGAGCTTGTTTAGCTCACATTTATTTTTATGTTTTTAAACAAACCAGCCCAGCTATACGTACAGGTGTTGTAGAGAAAACGAGAAAAATTTTTATTTTGTTTGTTTGATTTTGAAAAATGCTTAAGTCATATAAGCAACAATTAAGCTAAAAAATGCATAAAAGCTAATATCAAACTAAGATTCCCACCCCCACACTTAAAACTTACATTGTCCCTAATGTAACATCAAATGTAAGAAATGGAGAATTTAAGGAAATAACAATTGTGAAAATGTAAAGAGACAGAAATCAACTTCCCTTGAGTTGCATCCTAAACAGTGCCTTTATTTACCAGTTTTCTAACCCTATCACTCCACATCCTCCACTTGAAATTCTTCATAAAAGGGTTTCATTCAATGACCATTGACTTTGAATTTCTTGTTTATCTCTAAACTTTCAATGTCAACTGCACCAAGTGAAAACACATTGGTTATAACAAAAGGTCCAATCCAATGATAACGTAAGTTATCTGGGAAAAGCTTAAGTCGTGAATGGTAGAGAAGAACTTTTTGTCCAACCATAAATTTCTTCCTAACAATCATCTTATCATAAAATTATTTCTTCTTTTCCTTCTAAGTTTTTGCATTCTCAAAAGATTCAAGCCTAGGCTCTTCCAATTCTTATAGTTGCAATTTCCTTTATTCACCCACCACGTCCATCTTCGTATTGCATTGCTTAATGGCCCAAAAGGCTTTATGCTCAATTTCCACTAGAAGATCACATGGTTTTGCATAAATCAGTTGATATGGAGACATGCCAATTGGTGTCTTATATGCAGTCCTCGACGGCTAAAGAGCATCATTAAGTCGTTGGCTCCAATTTTTATGATTTGGGCTTACCATTTTCTCAAGGATGGATATGATTTCTCTATTTGACACCTCTGCTTGCCCATTCGTCTTTGGATGATAAGTCGTAGACACTTTATAAGTGAAATGGTACTTCTTTAAAAGATTCCTTACCAATCAGTTGCAGAAAAGAGTTCCCCTATCATTAATCAACGCTTACAGTATTCTAAACCTAGCAAAAATGTTAGACGTGACAAGTTCTATAACAACTTCAGAATCGTCAGTCTTGGTGGCTTTAGCTTCCACCCATTTAGAAAAATAATCCACAACCAATAAAATGTAAACAAAACCAAAAGAGGAAGGAAATGGTCCCATAAAATTGATGCACCATACATCAAAATTTTCATATATAAGAATTGGATATAAATGTATTTGATCTCAATGGCTCACCCTACACGATTGTGTTGGTGCACAATCATGCACATCTGATGCATGAAAAGTTATGTCACAATCGTGCACACCTAACAAGTGAAAGGTTCTGTCACAATTATACTAGTGCATGATAGTGCATACTTGATGAGTGAAGCATTATGTCATGATCGTGCTAGTGCACAATCATGCATCCCTAATGAGCAAAGGCTTTTGTCATGATCGTGCACAGGTTCTGTCATGATTGTGCATTCTTGATGTCACTCAAACTTGTGGTAATTCACTCCAAATGGCTCCCAACTTAGTTTTAAGTCACTCCAAACTCACAAATTCAAATTCAAATTTTAATATAAAAAGCTACAATGAAACTCAAGAAAACAACGGTCAAACTCAAAAGAGGACAAGATTAAAGCAGGAAACAATTAAACAACCTGAGAACTAACCATAACATTCTTCATTTAAGGTCATGAGCTTGATCAAAGTTCAATTTAGTGAAAAAGAGTAAGGGATAGGTGAGAAATCACTTCCTTTTCATGGGAGAGAGCTCCTCTAATGTAAAGCTTGTATCAATTTCCATTGACCGTAAAGGCTTCACCTTTGGTGTTCTCCAATTCTATTGCTCCATGATTAAATACTTGAAGTACCTTAAAAGGTCCACTTCACCTTGACTTAAGCTTTTTAGGAAATAAGCGAAGTCTTGAATTGTATAGAAGCACTAAATCCCCACTCTTAAACTCCTTCTCCTTGATGTGAGCATCATGCCACTTCTTAACTTTCTCCTTGTACAACTTGGCATTTTCATAAGAATCAAATCTCAACTCTTCTAATTCTTCAATTTGCAACAACCTCTTTTTACCCGTAAGTTTCCAATCCACGTTCAATTTCTTTATTGCCCAATAAACCCTATGCTCCAACTCCAAGGGTAAATGGCAAGCCTTCCCATATACAAGTCTATAAGGAGTAGTGCCTATAGGTGTCTTGAAGGCTATCCTATATACCCAAAGTGTGTCATCTAACTTAAAAGCCTAGTCCTTTCTTGAGGAGCTCACTACTTTCTTTAAAATTTTCTTGAACTCTTGATTTACCACCTCCATTTAGTTGTTAGTTTGTTGAAGATATGGGGTAGCCACTTTATGTTGAACATTATACTTCCTCTAAAGAAATTTAAATGGCTTATTACAAAAATGACTACCCCCGTCACTTATAATTGCCCTTAGCACCCCAAGTTGAGTGAATATCCTCTTGATGAATCGCTCAACCACCTTACCATCGTTTGTTCGAGTAGCCATAGCTTCAACCCACTTAGAAACATAATCCACTCCAACTAAGATATACTTATTACCTAGGGAGGATAGGAATGGTCCCATGAATCCAAGCCCCACATATCAAATATCTCCACCTCTATGATGTTTAAAAGTGGCATCTCATCCCTCTTTGATATATTGCCCACTCGCTGGCACCTATCATACTTCAACACAAAATTTCAAGCATCTTTAAATAAGGTTGGCTAGTTGAATCCACTGTCTAAGACCCGAGCAGTTGTCTTATCTGCTCCATAGTGCCCTACATAAACAGAATTATGACATTGCATCAACACTTCAGGTATCTCATCATCAGGGACACGACTGTGAATCACACTGTCAACACAAATCTTATACAGTATGGGTTCATCCTAAATGTAACGAGAACACTAGAATAAGAAACATTTCCTTTGTTGATAAGAAAGATTAGAGGGAAGAACACCACCTAAGAGATAATTTGCAATATCTACAAACCAAGGAAGAAAGCGGTTTTCTGCCATCATTAAAGCTTCATCAAGGAAGCGCTCCTCAATTTCCTTTTCTTCTTATTTAAGTTCCCCTTTAAGTCTTGATAGGTGGTCTACTACAACTTTTGCTATCCCATTCTTGTCTTTAATCTCAAGGTTGAACTCTTAAAATAGAAGTACCCACCTGATAAACCTAACCTTGGCATCTTTCTTTGTAAAGAGACAACACACTGCCACATGATCTATAAAGACATTAATATGTGAGCCTAAAAGTTAAGAGAAAAATTTCTCACATGCAAAAATTACTGTAAGCAACTCCTTTTTTGTAATGGTGTAGCTCAGTTGCGCATCGGCAAGGTCTTGCTTGCATAGTAGATAGCATGTATTTTTTCCTCCTTCCACTAGCCAAGTACACACCCCATTATGTGGTCACTTGCCTCACACATAATCTTGAAAGGGAGTGACCAATTCGGTGTTGAAAAGATAGGTGTTGTTATAAGTGCCTTCTTCAACCTGTTAAAAGAATCTAAGCAATCATTAGTGGCACAAAAGGAACATCTTTGAATAAAAAATGGGCTAAGGGTCTAACAATAAGGAAAAATCATTGATGAACCGTCTGTAAAACCCTGCATGACCAAGGAAAGCTTGAATGCCCTTAATGCTAGTAGGAGGGGGTAATTTTTTGATCACTTTGGTCTTTGCTCAATCTACTTCAATCCCTTTGCATGAGATCCTATGGCCCAATACAATCCCCTCTTAGACCATGAAATGACACTTCTCCCAGTTTAGAACTAGATGAGACTCCTAACATCTTTGAAGCACTCTGTCTAAATTAAACAAACAATCATCAAAAGAATCTCTAAAGACAGAAAAGTCTTCCATAAATACCTCTATGAAGTTCTTATTCATATCTACAAAAATGGCCATCATGCACCTTTTGAAATGTGGCAAGTGCGTTGCATAACCTAAAAGGCATTATTTGATAAGCCAAAATCTCATAAGGACGAGTGAAAGTAGTCTTTTCTTGATCCTGTGGGTATATGAACACTTGATTGTACCCTAAGTTTCCATTAAGAAAATAATAAAATGCATGGCCAACCACCCCCTCAATCAATTGATCCATAAAAGGTAAAGGAAAATGGTCTTTCTTGGTGGTCAAGTTAAGCTTCATGTAATCAAAAAACACTCTCCAACCCGTGATGGTCCTAGTAGAAATTTGTTCACCTTTTTCATTTTCCATCACTATCATGCCTCCTTTCTTAGGAACTCACTACACAGGACTCACCCACTCATTATATGAAATGGGATAAATAATCCTTGCATCCAAGAGCTTCACTACTTCATTCTTCACAACCTCTTGTATGTGTGAATTTAACCTTCTTTATCTCTCCCTCACTATTTTGCTTCCTTCCTCAAGGATAAATCTATATATCACCACATTGGGGCTAATCCCCCTAATATCAGCAATTTTCCACGCCATTGCTTTCATCCACTTCCTAATAGTCTCTGCTACTTTCTTTTCTTGCTCAAAATCCAATGAGTTGGATATGATGATGGGTAAGGTGTGGTCCTTACCTAAGAAAGTATATCTTAAGTGAGAAGGTCTAGGTCTAAGGTGGGTGGCTTAACTAGGGAGGTTGGTGTAAGGATATCCGATCTCTCCAACTTCTCTTGCCCACTTCCCTCATATAACTCTTCTTCATTCTCACCTTCATCCATATTCACTTCAACAACTTTTTCAACCTCCTTTTCAATTTCCTTCACACAATCATTAACAATATTAATCTTCATACATGCAGTACCATCCATTGGTTTCTTTAGAGTTTTAGAAATATTAAATTCATCCTAATTATTTCTAATTCTCAAAACAAGTTTCCCTTTATGCACATCAACTATTGCCCTACCAGTATTCATAAAGGGTCTACCCAAAATTAAAGGACAAATCCTATCCTCTTCAAAATCCAACACGACAAAATCCATAGGGATGATAAATTTATCTACTTTTATCAATACATCTTTGATAACTCTAAATGGCTTCTTGATGGATTAATCTGCAAGTTGAATGAGCATAGATGTTGGTTTCACATCTCCTAAGCCCAGTTTCCTGAAAACAAATAAAGGCATCAGATTAATACTGGCACCTAAGTCACATAAGCATTTAGCAAATTCAAAGTCACCAACAACACATGGAATTGTAAAACTCCTTGGATGTTGTAGTTTTGATGGCTTAGTGCTTGAAATGATTGAACTATAATTTTCTATCTTTGTCACCATTTGATTGTCCTCCCAAGTTCGTTTATGTGTGAGTACATCTTTGAGAAACTTTACATACTTAGGCATTCACTCCAATGCTTCCACCAATGACAAGTTAATCTAAAGCTTCTTCAGTTTCTCCAAGAACTTAGAGAACTAATTGTCTACTTGATGTTGTTTCACTTGTTGTGGATACGGAAGCTTAGGCTTGTAAGCTGGTGGTAGAACGTATGGCTTGTCTTCTTTTTGCTCTTCCTCCTTCTTCCCTTCGATCTCTTTGCCTTTCTCCTTTTTTTGACTCTCTTATTGCACACTTAGTTCTTCTAGTTGCTTACCATTCCTAAGTATGATTGCTTTGAGTTGTTCCTTTAGGTTTGTCTTAGTGTTGCTTAGTAGGCCACCTACATTTTTAGAAGATAAGGCAGTAGCAAGTTGGCCTACTTGAACCTCTAAATTATGGATGGATGAAGCATGGTTCTTTAAGATTGCATCCTCGCTTGCAAACGTCCATTTTTGGTACTCTTCTTAAGTTGCAAATTTAGAGTTCATTGGGTTCATCGCGTCCATCATCCTATCCATCTTACTCTCTAAGGTTCCAAATCAGTCTTGCTGAAATCTGGGCGGTCCTGGAGGTCTTGTTGGGCCACCTGCATTGTTAGCACTCCAAGAAAATTTTGGATGATTTTTCCATCCTGGATTATAAGTGTTGGAGTATGGGTTGTTACCTCTTTGTTGTGGTTGGCCTAAATAATTTACCTGTTATGTGCCACTGGCTCCTAACAAGAAACACTCTATATTGCAATTGTTGTCTTACCCATATAACTCATACTAGGTTTGCATGGGTTTGACTATAGATGAAGATGCTCCTTTCATATTGTTCAACTTTTGAGTGAGAGTGGTAATCTAGGCTTGCAAGGCTGTAATAGAATCAATTGGAATCATGCCTTTTTATTACCTTGTGCCTTGACTACTCCTTTCATTTGACCATATGCAACTCCTCCAAAAGATCATGAGTTGCCTCAATGGTTTTTCTCATCAAAGGCCCTCTAAAAGCTGCATGTATGGTCCCTCTTGTAGTTTGATTCACACCATTGTAGAATGTCTAGAATAAGAACTCCCTTGGAAGGTGGTGGCGTGGGCAACTTCGTTGCAATTCTTTGAACCTCTACCAAGCTTCATATAAGGACTCCCCATCATTTTGCTGAAAGTTTGTAATCTCCTTAATGATCCAAGTATCCTTCTCCAAGTAGCCTTCGTCGAAGGGAAGTACTTGCCGAGGAAGGCTTACGCTACTTGCTCCCATAAGGTAATCCGAGACACATTAAGTGAGTTGTACCATGCATTAGATCAATCTTGTAAAATGAATGGAAATAGTATGTGCCGCACAGCATCATTAGACATCTCATTAAATCTAAAAGTATTACATATCTCTAAGAAGTTTGCTAGGTAGGAAGTGGGATTTTTAGTTGATAACCTATAAAAATGAACAATATTCTAGAGTATGTTGAGGAGATAAGGCTTGATTTCAGTATTGTTTGATTGAACCACAAGACTTACGACTCCTTGTGGACTAAATCTGGGCCTCATAAAATCCATCAATGTTCTTTCAGCCCCTCTTAGTTCTCCTTCTTTCTCCATATTCCTTTGTAATGCCTATTTCCACTTAGCTCTTCTTAGCTCTCTTTCACATTTTATGATATCAACTAGCTCTTCTTCACTAAACTCGGTAGATCTTCTTGTACTCCTTATGCTCATGCACCTGTAAATACACAAGGAAACATATAAAAAACTTTTAAATCAAAGTCACCTAAACTAAACAAGATGTTAAACCAATCAATCCCCAACAACGACACCAAAAACTTGTTCGTTCACAAACCAAACAATAAATTTTACGTCTAAAACTGTAAGTATATGGGTTGTTGCTTACAGTTAAAAAAAAAATCATCCCATAGAGATTGATGCTAGACACCACTTAATTTAGGTTAAGCTTTGTTTAAGAAAACGACTTGAAAGGATTAAAAATTGGAAATTAAATGAAAATTGATTAAACTAGCAATGAACACCCAATTAAGGCAAAGTGTAGTAAGTTGATGGCCAGAGTTTAAAATTAGGAGTCACTCTATCTCTAACTATTTGGAAAAAAAACTGAATATTTACTAAATAGATTGGAAGCTAACTCTCATTACACTACCCAACTCAAATAACCACACTCACCCTCTTAGTCTATTATATGGTATAAGCATAATAAATATCACAAAACATCTTTCATTGCATCAAAGATAACAAAAGTTCCATAAATAGTACAAGAAAAACAATTATAAAATGTTTAGTTACTCATGTTTTTGAACAATCCATCAAAATCCATTTTTTTTCACACTGAAAGTTATAAAGAGAAAAGAATGAAAACTGGGAAAACTCAAGGGCTCCTCCTCTTTACTCCAAAAAAACTGGAAAAAAAAACTCCAAAGCTTGATGTTTTCGCCACTTTTGCTAAGATGGATTATGTGTTTCCCTATTTGGCTAGCCTCTAAAAGACTCACTTATCTTATTTTTGGTGTGTTCTACTGATGGTTGATGACTCCTAGGGTTTAAAGCCCTTTTATATGTCAAAAGGAGGGTCAAACAACTTAAAAGCCCATATTTAATTTGATTTTGGTGAGTTCTAATTGTCAACCTTGTGCACAAGCATGATCGTGAAAGAGAGGTAGTTGTCCATATTTGCATGATCGTGCGCAAGCAAGATCATGACAAAGAGCCAATCGCCTACATTTGCACGATCGTGCCACTACTGTTTGATAACTTTTTGTACTCTTCACCCTGTTGGCCATAACTTCCTCTTTGAACCTCCGATTGACTTAAAATTTGAATTGCAAGCTCCTTACACATCATCCTTCCTCTTTGCTTGATTTCATTAGCATCTGAATTCTCTAAATATGTCCAATAGTACCATTGTATCACCTGTACCACATCCACAATTGCCAATCTGATACCTGCACCATTGATCAACAAGGTGCATCAATTCATCCTAAA
>JAOSBO010019027.1:0-12314 GCA_027563915.1 Erythroxylum rotundifolium
AAAGAAAAACATAACGTGTTCTAGCCTTTTTGCATTTTATTAATATACAGTCTTAATAAAATAATGACCAGGAATAATTTTGGGATAATATATAAATGCAATATGAATTTCATAATTATAATTTCATTATACTTTTATTTGAAATGTATAATTATCTCATGAATTTATCATATACATTTAAACCTATACAAGATAAAGAATGCTTTTAAATAATTGTCACTTAACTACAACTAAATCGATTAGTTGTAGGGCATAAATATTCCATAGCATTATATGATAATTATACTACTGTTAGGACAGTGGCTAAATGAGAGAATTCTGTAAGATTCTCTATGCTTAAATCTTATAACTTCCATGTTAACTACCATCATAATTAGAAAATTTGCCTAAATACATGATTGGATCTTTGATGAGACAACTCCTTTGGCATGCCCAACGACTTTAAAGTTCTACAATACATTAATGTCTTAAACAAAGCAATGAACTATATCAAGTTCACTAAAGAACTTATTAATCCAATTAATCATTTCCACTAAATGAAAAATATATTATGGTTTAGTTAACATCCATTGCTATATTGGAACCTTTCTAATCTTGAATGATATTGTTCTAAGTAAATAAGCCTTGATTAGGATTTGCTTATAAAGTTATATCCAGGGTAATAATTTATGTTTCGTTGAACACTTGATAGGCTTGAATATAGATTGACCACAAAATTTGTACTTTTATAATTCTACATCATCTTCCCAATGCAACATACATCCCAATTTGCAACAATCAATCTTTTCAACAGGCAAACCAAGACCCTTAATAAGTTTCTTAGTATTGTAAAAACTGTCAACCATTGTATGATCAAGAGGTAATGATTTATTATACAATCCAAGAATTTTATCAAAAATATGATCAGAAATATGCCCTTCAGACTTTATTTCAATATTCGAGCAATTGAAGACATTGAGTTATTGTCTAGCAATTTGGCCATAGTCCTTGGTTAGTTAACTATAGTAAGTCAAAAAACTATTTTGCATATGGGTTTGGTTCTTCTTCAAGATTTTCTATATTTTCCTGAAAGGTATAATCGATTGCATCATAAATCATTTGTATGTAAGAGTTTCATTTGTATCTACATTATTTGTTCTAAATCCAATCCCCCCCCCCCCTCAAACTCATTTAAGTTCATTAACAATTATACTTCATTACTCCTTGAGATGCTAAAAATCAAAGGTTCCCTATGTTGTGTCTACTCAAAATAATTTGGAACAAACTATTTTCTCAACAAATGCTCATTCACTTCATCAATAGGAAGGAAACGAATGTATTTGCACTTTTTATATAAACATCTGATCTTTGGGTTATCCATATATATAGGTTGAGAATATGCATAATGAATAAAAGCTTCAACTCCCTCAACAAACTCAGGATTAATGAAACCATTAGGTGTTAATCGTCTATACATCTAAGATCTATCAACATTACTAATTTATGAAAAACTATTAATTTCAAACAGTGATTCTATATTTAGTATCCTTCATGTTTCCCAAAGTTTACAAAACATCTAAACTTTACACAACATGTCCTAAGTATTAAATAATTGAATTAATCACCTACAATTGATTTCAAAACAATGATACGTGAAATTGTTTATACCTGTGAATCAAGTAAACAAGTTCACGCTCTGACTCCTAGGCTTATGGAATTTTTCACCGATAAGCCTCACAGGAGTTGCATCACGGATTTACAACCTATATACCATCATAGGGGGTTATTAATGCCTCAAATCATCCATAACATCTCAAACTCATTCCACATACAGTAAATACTTACACTATTAAATAAGAAAATAAAAACTCATAAATGATTATAAGAATATTGTAAACAACAACATAAAATCAAGACCTCCTTTTGCATTAACATAATTTCCAAATGTATCAGAATCTTATTATTAAAGCAATACATATGGTAAACATTAGTTGGACAACGATGGATGGACTCCTTCAGATTGCAAAGAAGAAAGATGAGTAATGTTCTTCAACACAATATAGGGTCTGTGAAAAAGAATATGAAATATTTAATATAATACACCTATTCTAATATTTGTTAAGAAAATAAGATAAATTACATTAGTTACATCTGATGGCGTTTCTGAATCCCTTAATAAAGTTAGCTTTTATTTTTTCTACTTCAAGTTCATAATTGAACTAAATCCCTTCATATTTGGTGTTTTTGTATTTTTGTCCTTTTAATTCTTCTAATATCAATGTCGATAACATTGCATGCATTATTAGCTATGGTAAGAGTTTCTTCATCCTCAAGCTTTCAGATATACATATTATTATTGTTTACGTATGGATCCAACCTATATATCTTAATTAGAATAATTAACTAGAATAGTAAAAAGCTTAACAATTGAAATATTAAGGGTGTGCTTGTTTAGTGGGTATTAAAAAAGGAGAAATAAATATGGAATAAAAGATTGAGTTTGGTAAGGGATTGTGATTATAGAGTCATTATTTTGATTACCTATTTTTGGGAAATACCCCATTCCTCTCCTAATCTATAGGAATGGGTATCTTGTTCTAAAGGAATAGGTAATATTATTAATTAATTAATTACATTATAATTAATTAAAATATAATTAATTAATTAAAATATAATTATTCATTAATTAAATATTATAATTAATTAATTAAGTACAATATAATTAATTAAAATATTATTAATAATTAATCAAAATATAATTGATTCATTAATTAAAATATTGTAATAAATAAATTAATTAAAATATAATAAATTGTAATATAACCCTAAAACTGTAATTATAATTAATTAATTATATTTTAATTAATTATATTTTAGTTAATTATTTATTTATATTTTAATTAATTAATTAAAATATAATTAATTAATTAGTTACAATATAATTAATTAAAATTAATTACAATATTTTAATTAATCAATATAATGTAATTGATTAATTAGAATATAATTAATTAATTAGTTACAATATAATTAATTAAAATTAATTACAATATTTTAATTAAACAATATAATGTAATTAAAATATAATAAATAAATTAATTGAAATATAATACATTTTTATTTTTCAATATTTTTTACATAACCACTGTTAATAATAATGATAATCATTCCTTCCTCTTAACCAACCATTATATTTATAATAATAATATTCATTCTCATTCCTCACTATATTCATTTTCATTCCTATTACCATTCCCCCATGCGAACCAACCGCCCCCTAAATTGTGTTCTTGACTATTAAATATCACAGAGATGTGTCTAAGTTTGTTAATTTTTTTTCATTTTACTCTTATAATTAATTTTTAAACTCGAAAGGAATTAAAAAAAACCTCTCATATTAATAGTTTATGCCAACTATAATTGACCAAATCATCAATAATTGATTTGCACAAGAATATGAAATACATTTCAAGACCTGAATAAAAATACATCATCACTATTAATACGTACATCTTAAAATTCATGAACCTTCTAGTTATACATCATCACTGCTTAAACCTTCAAAGAATGTTGAAAAATACAAAAACAAAAACTTCCAACAATCAACCACAATACATTCAAGAAGAATAAGATTAGAAAAACCCAAACCATACACTGCTTACAATAAACCAAGCCTGCAATTAATAACATCACAAAACAAAGAAAATTTTCAAGAACTTGACAATAAGTGACGACAAGAACCACATACAAACTCTTAAATGAAACCCAGAAAGAATTGTCTAAACAATCTCATATTCGTAAAATGTAAGGCCCCAAATTATACCCTAGTTGGAATGTTTCATTGAGCATGTATTCCATATGACTTAATTATGTTTTAAATGAATCATACTTGGAGAATTGGAATTAAATTAGCATCATAGAAATTTAAGGTATTAATTTTGAGCTCAGGGTCTCGGAAAATATGTTATGGATACTTTACATAAGGTTTAGGCCAAGATTTAGTGATATAAGAAGGCTTGAAAGTATTTAAAACTCTAGGTTGTAGTGATTTTTTTGCAAGACCAGTGTGATACTCAAACTTGTAAGTATCATATCTTTTGATTCTAACGTCCAAAAATTACAAACTTTATACCATTGGAAAGCTAAGAGTATAAGCTACAACTTTCATGAAAGCTACTTTGTCAAATTAGGCCTAAATCAACAAAGTTTATTGATGGTTAATATGGGGACTAATTTTTGGTGACAAATGGCAGCTCCTAATTAGGACAAGTGTAGAACATGCAAGAAGACACATGTTGTTACCATTTGGTGACACCTAACATTAGAGAGAAGACAAGTTTTTTGCTGGGGTGTTCTGCTTTGCTGAGTTCTTCTTCAACTTATTCTCACACCACGAAAACTCCCTCTCTCACTCACACCTCCTGGATTTCTAGTTACATTTTTAGGTCATCTTCTTCATTTGACAAAACTACATGCTACTGCATTAAGGAAGCTAGATCCTGTTTGTGTTGCCGTCCTCTTGGTCTTCTTAATATTGGAGTTGTAATTTCTATTTGAAAGGCTAGAGTGGCTTGCTCATTGAAGGAGGATATTGTGTTAAAGAAGGTATGGGAATACTAATCTTGATTGCATGTTCTCCTATGAAGTATTTTATGCTTGATTTGATAGAATGTGTATTGATTTGTTGATGAATTGAATTCTGGAAATTAAATGGATGTGTAATTGAGGCACGACTAAGATGGAATTGTGGTAAAAAGGATAAAGGTTGGAGTAAGAGTGTTGATAGTGTAAGATGTGAATGAATTGTACTGGTTTCACTAGACAGATTTTACTGAACAATTGTCAGTTTTTAGGCTATAACTTGACCTGTAAATATCCAAATGGGGGTGATTTTCATTGTGGATTAAAATACACTAATATTCCTACAACTTTCATTAAGGAATGTAATTTTTTTGTCTCGAAGGATGATGAAATTTGGCCTAAACTTGAACTTAGGATTCTGTCATTGTTTGGAAATAGTATAATATATTTTGGGTATAACTTGCAAAATACTAAACCAAACTGCATGATTTTGGTTTCATGAGAAACTTAAGGCATAAAGGAACAATTTTTCAGAAGAATGTTTTGCCTAAATCCTTCATATTCCTTGTTAAAATGACCATGAAAGATTGTCCCCAAGGTCTATTTTAGGAAGAGCTGGAAGAAGTTGGAATAAAAGATAGTGCACGATGTTGTTTGACAGTTTTGAACATCCTTCATTCTTTTGGTTATAACTTCTTCTCCTAACATCCAATTGACATTATAACTAAACCAATGGACCCTTAAGACATTAATGTTCATCTCCACCAAAAATTAGGACTTTCTGAAATGAATTGATCGAAGAATTTAAGTTGGAAATATGACTATACTGAAGTATGGTAACTGGGATGGTTTTACTGAACATACTTCAGCATTTTGATTATATCTTGATCTGTAGTTTTCCAGATAGAGTGATTCTTATTTTGAATTAAACTAGAGTCATAAGGCTACAAATCGTCTGAAGTGATAGAATTCTAATTCTGCCTCTAGGAATTTCAGAATCTGATTGGAATTTGAGATAAGAATTCTATTGAATCTTAAGAATAGTCTGAAATATTTTGGGCATAACTTTTAGCATACTATCCCAAATTAGATTAACTTGGTATCATTGGAAACCTAAGACAAAGAGGGACAACTTTCTAGAAGGAAATATTACCTAATTTTCTTATCTACCTGATGATAATAATTGAACAAAGTGGACCTGAAAGTTGGTTGAGGAATTGACTATGATTTCGCATGATTGGGAATGTGACAAGATTAAGGATACGAAACCCAGAATTTTTCATAAACATGCATCATACATATTTAATATACATGCATGTGCATAATTGAATTTATAATTGAGCACAATAATGATATGTGTTTGTATTAAATGTTTTAGAGGAACCCATTGAGCAACCGATTCCAGATATTGCCAAGATGTTGAGGCAATAAGCAATAAGGGAGATTTAGTAAGTAATTTAGATGATAAATTTTGTGAGTAACCTAATATCATCTCACCTTGATTTGTTTTGTTTATTATTGAATTGAATTTGATATTGATGAATATGTACTAAATTGTGTACTAATTCTAGACATGAAGGTCTGAGGTATTGATTGATGAATGTGATTTTGAAGTGCTACTTGCATATGACCGACTACTTGCACATGAAATGTCTAAAATGACTTTGTTTTGTTTTAAAATTGTTGAGTCCTAGTTATGGGTAAATAGGCATGCCTAGAAGGGTCTATAGCTGCTTTTGTGACACTTCCGTGTCTTCTGTTATTGACACTTCAGTGTTTTCTGATATTGATACTTAGGTGTCGAGACTTCGGTCTCTTCTATGACACTTCGGTCTTGAGACTTTGATCTCTTCTGTATAAGTCCCATTACCCACTTCTGTAAATGGATTCAGCAGTGTTATGATTTTATACTCTGATATCAGTTTAATTTTGGCATAAGCTAAATTGTATTCTGTTTCTGAAGGGTTTATACCCTCTTGTGTTGAACAATTGTGTTATTTGTAAAACTCTGTTTTGTTCTGAATTTCTATATCTATTGTTGACATAGATTAGTTATTACTCGGTAAGCTATATGCTTAGCACAGTGAGGTTCTGAAAGAGGGATGTAAGAACTGGGGTAAGACAACCGCGATGCCTAATGGAGTCTGATTTTTGTTTTGCTCAAATGTATTTTTGGGATTGTTTTTGGACTTCTATTTGATGTATACCAATCCTGAATTTTATTTTGAAGGGATGTAATAACCTTAATTCAGGCTGCTTTTAGAAATTTTGATATATGATGTATGTTTGTTGAGATTTTGGAAATGAATATATGTATGTATAAGTCTTTTATATGTTTCAAAATGTTTCATCTTTAGTGTGTTCTGTATGTGTGGCACTCGCAATATCTTCCCAGGGGGTATTAGCACATCACACCTTTTTTGGTATCAGAGCATGGTTTAGGTGATTCTAGTTTAACCAACGCTTAGCTATTCCTTCTATTGAGTGTACAAGTTGTGTTTTGGCCTAATGCGATGTCCCATGTTTTGTCTATAGAATTTACAATGGAAGGATCTCGCGACTCTGTTGACAAAGTTACTGAGAGCAATTAGCCAGAGCAAACTCGTCCAGAAATACTTAGACCCTCGAGGGTCAATCAAGGTGAAGCTTGGATGCCACCTCCTCCTCCAGCTCAGGGAGAGGCTTTGATTAAGCTATCCCAAGATAGGATGACGTTACTGCATCGGATGACAACACCTAAGGCTCCAATTGATCAGTTGAGGAAGTATGGAGTTGAGGAATTTACTGGGACATCTCTGGAGGAATCTGAAAGGGCTAAATTCTGGATTGAGAAGGTAAAGAGGGTACTGGATGAGATCAGTTGTCCAGCTAAGCAGATGGTACACTGTGATGTCTCCCTTTTGCAGGGAGCAACTTATAAATGATGGAAGTTCGTTCTGAGGAGTCCTCAACTGCCGATACCTCTGATTTGGGATTTCTTTGCCCAAGAATTTAAAGCTAAGTATGTGACAGAGGCTTATAGAAAGGATAAATGGAAGGAATTTCTGAACTTGAAGCAGAGAAACTTATCAGTTGCTGAGTATGATCGGGAGTTCAACCAACTCATTAAGTATATCCCTGAATTTGTGCTTATTGAGGAGTTCCGATGTCACCAGTTTGAGGATGGATTGCATGATTCTATCAAAGAGCATCTGGCAGCAATTACTCTATTGTAGCAAGTGACGTACCATCAACTAGTATAGGCTGCAATGAAAATTGAGAGACAGGAGATGGTTAGGAAAGAAAGGGTTTTGGTAGAGGAGGCCAGTCCTCGGGGAAACGAAATCAGGAAGGTATTACTTTTGCATCAAAAAATACTCAGAGATCTGTGACACAAGTAAGGCAACAAAATTTTCACTCTTCTAGTGTTTCTGGTAGGGGGTCATCTGGAGGCCGAGGTTCTAAACCTCTGAAGTGCCCTGATTGTTCTGTACATCATTGAGGTGTTTGCAGAAGGGCTACAGGAGCCTGTTTTCATTGTGGTAACACTGAGCATAAGATAGCCAGTTGCCCTCTCAATCAAGCTCAGACATCACAAGCCAGTCAAGAGGTCTTTCATGCGTCTGCTGGGAACAAAGGACATGGTAAAGGTAGAATAGACTAAATTGGAGTAATCAATTAGAAATAGTAGATCGACTAGCTGTGCCTACTGCTTCAACTCGAGCTTATACAGTGAAAGCTCGTAAGGATCAGGATGCATCGGATGTCATTGCTGGTATTGTTTCTCTCTTTAATTCTTAAATACATGTATTGATTGACCCTGGATCTACTCATTCATATATCTGTGTTGGAGAAATGTTTGATATGGAGGTGCCTATAAATCAGTTAGAGTATGACATGCATGTGACCAATCCTTTGGGTAGTAGTGTGTTGGCTAATCAGGTGTATAGGAACTGTCCTATTAATCCAAGGAAATAATTTTGTAGCAGATCTGATCAGATTACCTTTTCATGAATTTGATTTGGTTCTAGGTATGGATTGGTTGTCTAAGCATCGGGCAGTATTTGACTATAATACTAAGACAGTTATGTTTAAGAGACCCGATCAGTCTGAGATAGTATTGCGTGGTATTCGCACTAGTTCTTTAACTAATGTGGTACTTGCTATGCAAGCTCAGAAGCTTCTCAGGAAGGGATGTGAAGTATATCTAGCTTTTGTAATTGATTCTAAGAAGGAGGTTGGTAAATTTCTAGATATTCCAATGGTGAATGAGTTTCTAGATGTATTTCCTGAGGAATTACCTAGACTCCCTCCTGAAAGAGATGTGGAGTTATCTATTGAAGTTATACCTGGCACTGCTCCTATATCCAGAGCACCATACAGAATGGCTTTTACTGAGTTAAAAGAGTTGAAGGTACAATTACAAGAGCTTCTGGATAAGGGGTTTACTAGACCCAGTGTGTCACCACGGGGAGCACCAGTGTTGTTTGTTAAGAAGAAGGATGGCATACTATGGATGTGCATCGATTATAGGAAATTGAATAGAGTCACAGTGAAGAATAAGTATCCATTGCCAAAGATTGAAGACTTATTTGATCAGTTGAAAGATGCAAGAGTGTTTTCAAAGATAGATCTACGATTGGGGTATTATCAACTTCGAGTAAAGGATGTGGATGTACCAAAGACTGTATTTAGGACCTGTTATGGACATTATGAATTTTTAGTAATGTCATTCGGTTTAACTAATGCTTCAACAACATTTATGGATCTGATGAATAGAGTGTTCAGGGCTTATTTAGACTAGTTTGATGTGGTGTTTATTGAAGATATGCTGGTATATTCTAGGAATGAACAAGATCATGCTAAGCATCTTCGAATTGTATTATAGACTTTCAGGGAAAGACAGTTGTATGCTAAGCTAAGTAAGTGTGATTTCTGGCTTTAGGAGATATCATTTTTAGGGTATGTTGTCTCTTTTAAAGGAATCAAAGTTGATCCTAGTAAGATAGAAGCGATTTTTAATTGGAAGCCACTATACAATGTAACAGAGTAGCTTTGATCAGTTGAAAAGTATGCTTATTAAAGGTCCTGTTTTAGTTTAACCTACTTCTAGTAAGGAGTATGTTATGTATACTGATGCATTTGGAATTGGTTTAGGATGTGTTTTGATGTAGGAACAAAAGGTAGTTGCTTATGCCTCTAGGCAACTAAACTCATGAACAGAATTACCCTACACATGATCTAGAACTTGCAACAATAGTGTTTGCCTTAAAAATTTGGCGACACTACCTATATGGTGAAAGGAGTAGAATTTTCATAGATCATAAGAGTCTGAAGTATCTGCTTACCTAGAAGGAACTCAATCTGAGACAATGACATTGACTGGAATTATTTAATGCCTTGAGTCAAAAGACCATCTCAACATTATCACTTAAGCAGAATGGATGGAAACTGGGACTTGATGGAGCTTTGATGACTCAATTAAAAGCAAGGCCTACTTTGAGACAAGAGATTTGCGACGCTTAAAGAGTCGATGATAAGTTACAACAACTTATCTTGGCTATTCAGGAAGGTAAACAGTCTGATTTTTCTATCCAAGGTGATGGTGAATTGTATTATAAGGATCGGCTGTGTGTGCCAGCTAATTATGAATTGAAGAAGAAGTTGTTGTTTGAGGCTCATAATATAGTATTTACTATGCATTCGGGTGGAAACAAGATGTATCAGGATTTGAAGTAGTATTACTAGTGGTCAAGTATAAAAAGGGATGTTGTGGATTGTGTAGCAAAATGTTTGACATGCCAGTAAGTTAAAGCTGAGCATCAGGTCCCATCTGGTTTCTTACATCCTATTTATGTTCCTCAATGGAAATGGGATAATATTACCATGGATTTTTTCACTAAACTTCCTCTAACTTAAAGGAAGCATGATGCTATATGGGTGATTATAGATAAGTTCACAAATCTGCTCATTTTCTGCCTGTTCATCCTGACTATTCTTTGGATAGGCTTGCAAACTTGTATGTAAATGAGATAGTGAGACTGCATAGAGTACCATTTTCTATCATTTCAGATCGTGATCCTTGATTTACTTTAAGATTTTGGAAAAGTTTACAGAAGGCTCTGGGAACTCAGGTTAAGTTTAGTACTACTTTCCATCCCCAGACAAATGGACAATATGAACGAGTTATACAGATATTGGAAGATATATTGCAGGGTTATGTGTTAGAGTTTCCTGGGAGTTGGGATAATTATTTGACTCTAATAGAGTTTGCTTATAACAACAGTTATCAAACGA
The DNA here is from genome assembly GCA_027563915.1 of Erythroxylum rotundifolium. Lineage (NCBI taxonomy): Eukaryota > Viridiplantae > Streptophyta > Magnoliopsida > Malpighiales > Erythroxylaceae > Erythroxylum > Erythroxylum rotundifolium. The sequence continues at coordinate 10,837 of JAOSBO010019027.1, forward strand.
GCATTGGCATGACGCCTTATAAAGCGTTGTATAATAAGAAGTGTAGAACTTCAATATGTTGGAACGAATTGAATGAAAACAAGATTATCGGGCCTAAATTGTGAAAGATACTGAAGAAAAAGTTCAAGTTATCCAACAAATGTTGAAAGCTGCCAGTGATAGACAAAAGTCCTATGCTGATTTAAAAATAAGAGATATTGAGAATCAGGTAGGTGATAAAGTATTTTTGAAAGTATCGCCTTGGAAACATATACTCCAGTTTAGGAAAAAAGGTAAGTTCAGTCCACGTTATATTGGTCCTTATGAGATTCTAAAGAGAGTTGGACCAGTAGCTTATCAATTAGCTCTTCTTGGAGAATTGGCCAAATTACATTATGTGTTTCATGTTTCAATGTTGAGAAGATATCGGTCTGATGACACATATAAGATTCATGTGTAAGAAATTCAAGTACAATCAGATTTGTCTTATGAAGAGGGGCCTGTTTTTATATTATCTAGAGAAGTCAGACAACTTAGGAACAAGCAAATACCGTTTGTGAAAGTACTCTGGCAACATCATGGACTTAAGGAAGCAACATGGGAACTAGAAGAGACCATAAGGGCTCAGTATCCTTAACTATTTTGATCAGTTATGAATTTTGAGGACGAAATTCTTTTACCGGGGAGAAAATTGAAAGGCCCCAAATTGTACCCTAGTTGGAATGTTTCATTGAACATGTGCATATGGAATATAAAGTCGTTATATTGCAACTATTGATAAAATATTTAAATTTTGTCACTTAACATCACTTAGATGTAAAGGTTATTTCAGATCTTCTTCAAATGCTTCCATTGCAAGTTACTTGTGTTAACAACATGATATTATATATTGAATATATACATAACATAAACATATTAACCTACTATAATCTTTAATCAAAGCTGCTAATCTATATGCCAAAATTCTAAGGCACTTTATAGGTGAATCCCATAGTCATCGTTTTTTACACTTAGCGAAGTTAATCAATATATAATTCAAACTTTAAAAGTGAACTTAACAATAATGTGTGTTCAAACTAAGGTTTACAAATTGTATTCTTACTTACTGTTTTACCTTAGAAATTCTTTTATATAGGAGATCATAAATAAGGACTAAAAAACTGTAATATTGCCTTACAAACTAAGTGACATCATTACATACAACAAAATATGTGCTTATAACCATATTTTAACATGTTCTTCTTCTAGCAAACTTAGCACTTGATAGGTAACACAATTTCTAATTTCCAATCTCCACTACTTAAATTAGGACTTCAAATAGGGTTATAATGAGGCCAAATGGTTAAGTAGGCTAACTAAAGAAGGGAATAGGAAAAAAATATAAATAGTATAGCGATAACAAATAAATTAAGAGAAACATTAATCCTCACTCTAACTATCTCCTTAAATTCTTGCAACCACCATTCTTTCTTCATTCTTCTCAAATACAAGAATCTATG